>JAFHAW010000130.1:0-138957 GCA_019022515.1 Quercus aquifolioides | reverse complement strand
TCCAATCATTTTATGAAATGTTTGGTAAATAGACACAAGTTCAGACCTATGGTGAAGCAGATAAATCCAAGTATATCGAGAAAAATCATCCACAAATATGACAAAATATCTAGATCCCCCCTCAGTGGGAACAGGTACAGGACCCCAAATATCAAAATATATAAGATCAAAAGGTGCAGAAGAAAAGGAGTCACTATTATTAAAGGGCAATTTTGTTTGTTTGCCAAAATGACAGGAAATACAATCAAAATTTTGAAACTGAATTGAACCTAAATGACCTTGAGAAGCTAACAACTGAAGATGAGATAAGGATGGATGACCAAGACGAGCATGCCATAGATCAGGTGAGGGGGTGGTAGTGGTAGCAGTTGTAGAAACAACTTGTGAAGGAATCTTCAAGGCATGGACCTCAAACATGCAACCAACCTTACGGCCTGTCCCAAGCACTTAACCCGTCCGAGGATCCTGCACATCCATACCATGATTAGTAAATACAAGATCTACGCCTAATTCACAAAGTTGACCAATAGAAAGCAAATTGAGGGATAACTTTGGGATATGAAAAGTGTCACTAAGGGATAAACAAGAAGAAGAGATTGTTCCTTTATGACTAACAGGCATAGGAGTTCCATTAGTAGTGTAAATGGTGATTGGATGTTCTAAGGGTGCCTTATCAGAAAATTGGGATTCATCAGGAGTCATATGGTTACAACATGCAGTATCAAAAAACCAAGGTTGTTTACCTGAGGTGACAAAAAGGGCAATGGAAGTGCGAGATAAAACCTATTGAACAACTGCCTCAATATCAGCAGTAGTAAGTGAGGAAGCCAAAGATGGACCGATAGGAACTGATGGATCTGAAGGACATACAGTAGCTACCCGAGGAAGAGAAGCTTTATTATGCTCTTGCACAAATTTCTGCAATTTACGACAAACTGAGATGTCATGGCCTTTGACACGGCAAAACTCACGGCGAGTACCTTTGGAAGACTAAGAGGTAGGACGCCCAAAGTTTACTCGTGGAGGAGCAGTGAATGCAGCAATGGGAGGCTGTGGAGATGGTGTAGCCAATGCATGATCAGATGATGACATGTGATTAGTAGGCCGACGGTTCTCCTCAGAAATGAGCTCCTTGACTGCAACATCAAGAGAAGGAGTAGGAGACCAGCTAAGCAAAGAAGCCCTAGTTGGCTCAAAATCCTCACATAAACCCATCATGAAGTGCATAAATTTACGGCGATCCCGATATTTGACAAAGAGCTCGATGTCCTTAGAATACACTAGTGGAGGATCTGTAGCAGAGAGTTGTTCCCACATAGTAGAAGTCTGAGAATAAAAATCAGAAATAGACTGACCTGGCTCTTGATGCATTTGATAAAGTTTTGATTCAATGTGGAACTCCAGGCTTGAATCATTAGTACAATTATAGTGATCGGCCAGAAATTTCCAAGCAGCCTCAGCAATTTCAAGACGAGGAAGAAGATTATGAATGGAGGGAATAGATGTATTGATAAACCAAGACAAGATCTTACTCTGAATACTCTCCCATTCCTCTAGGCGTTCTTCATAATCATCCGTTGTAATAGCAGTCTTTGAGGCATCTTCAATAGCTGTGGCTTTGGACTTAGGGTTTGGTACTAGCTTAGGAATTGATCCAGTCACATATCTCCATAGTTTACGACCCTTGAGAAAGACAGTCATATTCTGAGACCATGCATAATAGCTAGTAGGACCATCCAACATAATGGTGATAGGACGAATGATATCTCGTTCGTTTTGTTGAGCCATAATGAAGAAAATGACCAAAGAGTGGGATTTAGAGACCTCAAATGAAGAAATGGATCCCAAAATCAGAATCTACGCGAAAAACTGAGCAAGACAGGCCCTGTTGAAAATTTTTGACTTTGGTCAAAGTCAACGGTTAATGGCTGGATGCCGATGTGGCTGTGTGACATCACTCTAGGGCTGACGTGGCAAGACGCGATACTAGGCAGGCGCGTGTGGCGCATGAAAGCGCGTGACAGAGATGTTTTGGCACGTGAGGCGCGTGTGAAAGGATGACGGCGCGTGGAGGCACGTGCTCGTGAGGCAAAAACTTCATCCGGTGTGTGTGAGCGCGTGAGAGGTGTTTTCTGGCCATTCTTGGTTGGGTTTTGCTCGGGATTGTCAGATCTGTCAATCTGTTCCTTAACTTTGGCAGTTTGATCAACAATTGACGAAATCCGAGTGTTCTAGGTGCTGTAGGCGTGATGGCGGTGACTCGCTTCTGACAGTAACTACTGAATGAAGGCGAGGGCAGCGGAAGAACGCTGGAGATGTCCACAGGAACCAGAAAGTCAGAGGAAAGGCTCTGATGCCATGTTAACAATATAAAGTGAGAGAGAAAGACTGAATAATCTGTATATTGATATGTTAATAATAATGTACAATAGAGAGCCTTATATAGGCTAGGTATGTGTGCAGTACAAGTAATATGAGTAAACTACAAGTAATATGAGTAAACTACAAGTACAGTATACTGGGCTAAGCCCAATGGACTAAATTAGTCTAACTTATACACTAACAGACTCAATCTTGCATTGTTTCTGTTAATTTTTCCACATTCTCTCGGCAACCAAACAGATAACACAACAAAAAAGGAAAAAAAAAATCAAGAACTAGGAAATAAGAAAAAAAAAAAAACATACTCAATCTGGAGGAGAATTTTCTGGGACTCAGGATGGAACAGTTGTTGTTGCTGCTATTGTTGAGGAAAGAACGGACTACTTGGTTGAAAAGACTGAGTTTGAGGTTGAAACAGCGATTGTTGTTATGGTTGCTGTGGAGTAGAAAACAGTGAAAACGCCATGTTATGTTTTTTTTTTTTTTTTTTTTTTGGGTTTTGAATGAGAAAATTGTTTTTTGGGTTTTGATTTAGGAATTGGGGGATGGAATTGAAAGAAAAAAAAAATACTAAACCGGTTCAGAGTGTGAGGTTATGCTAAATTTTACACCCACTTATGTGAGTGCTTTTTTCTCAAAATGTGTAAAATGAGCAACTTTTTCTATTTTTGCAAGACTTTGTATCAACTGATGCAGTTGCTTTAAAGACACTCACATAAGTCGGTGCATAATACAGAAATGTGTAAAATTTACACAGTTTTATCAAAAAATGACTCACATTAGTCAATATATAATTATGTAAATTTACAAGTTTGATATGTATAATAATTGTGTAATTACAATAACCTTGTAAATTTATAATAGCAACTGTGTAAATTTATAGAGATACTGTTCATTTTATATTTATTTATTTATTATTATTTACGTATTCCGAGAATAAAAGACAAAAGAGGTGGTAATTTTCCATAGTTACATTTTGTTGCTATGGACGTTTTTCACTTTATATTCAATTGATACTTTTTATTATTTTCAAGGAATTTTAAAGGTTCAAATACATGACTCCTCCTTATAACTCTCCGAATTAAAATAAAATTACATAAAAAAAATCTTATGCTAAAAGCATCTCGTTGCCACATGTTAAAAACTAATAATAATTGATAGAACAAAACTACAAATATATGTACGTGGTTTTATCTATCATTATAATATTTCATAATTCACTTCTCATTTTCACTCCACCATCAAACTGTGCATCCACTAAACACTAGTTACTGAGTCTTTATAAAGCGTGGGAGTCTTGGACAAAATAGTTGTTTATATTCAACTTGCAATTTCTTGTAGTCCTTTAGTAAAGGAGAAGAAGAATGGAGAAAAAATATATATCACTTCTGCTGCTTTGTTTCTTGATGGGGGTGCTTGTGAAGGAGTCCACAGCCTCGTTTGAGAGTTGCTACCAGGGTTGCTTCATTCTTTGTATCATCACACCCAACCAATCAGCTATCTCTTGCCCCTTCAAGTGCTTGATAGATTGCATCAAACCCAGCTTCCCTATAGACTTTACCCATAGAGACAACGATTACTTCAGCAAGCTTGGTTGTGCTTCGTCCTTGTGCACCAATTTCAGCACCAAAGAATTCCCAAGTATTATTCTCTCTCTCTCTCTCTCTCTCTCTCTCTCTCTCTCTCTCTCAGTCTCTCTCACTGCCTAATAGCTCTATTTTTTTTCCAAATTATTTACATTATATTTTGGGGGTTCATTTCTATTTGTAGGTGAAGAAAAAGTGGATAGTTGTGTGGATTCTTGCTCACAGTCATGCACCAGAAGTTAATCACCCTATTCAAGGAATTAAGGTTTGGTTTATGATGTTATTGCAAATGAGTAGTGTTCTTTAAATCCCAATAGCTTTTTATCTAAAGAGCCATATATGGGTTACAGGATTAGGTTGTCACAAATTTTAATCTAGAATCGAGATGTATTTCTATAATATATATAATATATTGTTAACAATAAGAGTAAACAGTAGAGGATCAAGAGTCTTTCAGTTCAGTGTTATATATTGTGCTCCTTAATTTATAGAGAAAATTAAGGTTTGAATTCTCCATCCCTCAGGTTATAAACTTATAATTATCTAACTCAATTATGATAAGCAAATGACAAATATATATGGTAAAAAATAAAAAGACAATCGGAGTATGGGATGGGACGGCGAAAATTGGGGACCACTAATATCACGGGGGCTAGACTATTAATCTGAGTTTGATAACATTTTGGGTGCTCATGATGACGAGTTTTTATCGTTATTATTATAACTCTTTTTTGGATAAAATAAACGACTATAATTTTGTTGGATGTAACTTATTTTCTATGATTTATTTCACTTAAAAAGCAAGTTAGAAAACGATTTTTCTTTAATATATATATATAGTTTAAAAATATATATAAATAACAAATAAGCTAAAAGATAATAATAATAAACAAAACTAGCACTCAGTTCTAAGTTGCACGTGAACTTGATTCTCAAAAAAAAAAAAAAGTTGCACGTGAAACTTGTGAAAGACAGTCTGTCAATGTCAATAAACTTTTTATAAAAATTAATTAATTAATTCGTTCAACAAAAAATATTAAAATTAAAATTAAAAATAAAAATATTGTCACAAACTCAGAGTTAGATTGGGCCCCCGTGGGAGATTGGCCCAACCTCACTTCAGGAGGCCTCTGGGAATCCATTGACCGCTCGATCCCTACAGGCCTGTTAAAATTACAATCGAACCTTGGCCACAATAAGTCCTACTTATCAACCCAATTAACTCAATCCAACAGCCCCACTGGAGTATAGCAGCAGTTCTTGCAGATACAAAGGAACTTATTAACACCTTTGAATTTTTTTCTTTTTCTTTTTCTTTTGTATAGGAAGGGTAATTCTTCTGCCTATCTTTTGGCCCAATGGGCACTTTGTTCAATTGGATAGGGCCGGTTCCCCTCTCTAGTCTTCCTAATTTGGTGACTCGAGCGTTAGATAAAGATGGTGACAGACTCTCTCCCCTTTCATAATCATTTGTTTTATGTTTCAATAAAATGGTTATTTAGAAGAAAAAAAAAAGAAGCCCTGTGTATCATGATTCATGAGCCCATTGGCACATTAATAATCAATAAATAAGAGAAATACCCAATAATTTCCTCTCTCTCTCACACACGCTCACACACATATAGTTAGTGCAATTCATTCATTTGGAATATTGCATTTGTTCCTAATTTGAACAAAGCATATTGAATTCGATCACTAACTTTTTGAGCTAAAATTAAGACAGAAATAAAAAATAGAAGTTTGCTTATTTATTTATTAAAAAAAAAAACTAGTTTTGTTGCCTTTATTAATTACTAAAATTTAAGGTAAAAAACAAATGCTGAATGGACACTTAACAGCTACTTGATAGTGCCTTCTATAAAAAAAAAAAAAAAAGGTTACTTGACAATATGAAAATCATGACCCTGATAACCTGACTTGACTATAATCGGACACTTTAACAGCAATTATCTTGAGTGGGATCCAATATTTGGATGTGCCTAAGGCTCATATTTACATACTTGAACTGAATAGTCTACTATTAGGCTTACTCTAGTTTTGAAGAGTGGGGAGTTCCATCTTCAGGTTGCACTATTTTGATTAGACCCTTGAGATCTACTTTGTGAGCCTCGTGATGTTTTCTAGTGCCCCTTAGAGTTATTTTGGATATTTGAAAGAAGTTTAGGGTGATTTGGTAATTTTTTATGTTCCGGTGTATTCTAACAATTTTTCGAGTGCTCTGGGGGTATTTTGGTAATTTTAAGTGTTAAAGGAGTATTTTTGTAACTTGGGTAGGTTTTGGGTATCTTGATAATTTTTGGAGGTGCTTTGGTAATTTGGGAAATTTATAAAGTGGAAATTGGAGGAGCATCTGTGTAATTGTTGAAAGTTTGAGGGATATTTGTGTAATTTACAAATGTTGGATGTGGTATTTATCTACAAGGTGCTTTTATGATGAGAGAGAGAGAGAGAACTTTCAAACAGTTTATACAAGTTAACTGGTGAGACATGTGCAGTTAAAAGTGGCTTGCATGTTAGTACATGGCTTAACAAAAAGTATAATAGATAATTTAGTTAAATCAACAAAGGAAATATTATGATGGACAAAAAAGAGTGAGATTTGCATAGAATGTACTTGAAATGATTGCAAATTTGCAAGTCAAGTTCTTTGAGAAGTTTAAATAATGTCGAACCCAACTAATTGCATCATTTGTTGAGGATCTGGAGTACAACCTCCCCACAAACAAGGGTGCAAAGGAAATGGTATTTGGTGTAAGTGTGACATGTGTGACCCACATTCCTGTGAGTGTGGTTACATGTGTCAAGGTAACAAATTAAAATTTGTGCAAAGAAAGTGCTTAAAAATATACGGGTAAAGAAACCTCATCATAAGTTGGAGCTAAAGATTTGACACCTCAATAAATTGTTTTAATTTTTTTAAGAGTTTCAACTTATGACATTCGTTTCTGGTGATAACTCTTTATCATCAGACCAAGACACCAATCAGTTTTTGGTGTAAGCGAGGATTGAATCTCAAATCTCTTATTCAACCATCAAAAACTTTACTAGTTAAGTTAACCGAAACCCACAAAAATAGAGTGATATTATAACTTTTTTTTTAATAATTAATTGCTATTATAATGTTTATTATGTATGTGAGAATTGAAGATAAAATTCAATCTATGCGTTATGGGAGATTTGTTGGTTTGTGTTTGTGAGTTTTATTAGAGTTAATGACAGGTTATAATCTATATCATGAATAATGGATTTTGATCAGTGTTGTTTTATTTTATTTTATTACTAATATAAGTATAAAATTGGCCAAAATATATTAAAACCTTTATCTTGGGGTGCTTTTTCCTATTTTTCACTCAACATAAATATGGATTTTCCTTATATGTCTATAACCCATGATAACTATGAGAATATGTACATCTACTTGTCTTGACAAATCATTCTCACCCACAAATCCTAAGTTTACATCCTTCAAAATCAACAGATGAATTGTCTTTTACATCTTAAAATTTCATTCCTCGCATTTGGACATGATTATAAAGTGCATTGATATTTCACCTTGATCTTGGTTCTCTTGCAGAAGGGCTCAACATTTAGAGGGTGGATTCTGTTGAAGCTAAATACTCATGGCTCAAATCATGATAAAGTTATTGCTATTTTTCTTATCTACTGTCGATTGTGGTATTGTTGTAACAGCCTAACAAGTCAAAAACTGTCATTTAGCTTTTGCAGAACTATACCTTCCATCAAATATCCATCAAATGCATTGTTGAAGAAGGGGGTATTTTATGAAACGGTCTCATAAGAACTCCAAAGACATGGTTATTCTGTTATGACCCAAGCACTAGATATATTATTCAAATTAGTTTAGCAATAGAATAAAGGCTTCCTAGATAGATTAGTATTGTTATAAAATAACACTCACCCCCAAACTTGAAAGGAAAAAACACTCTCCTCTCTTGAGATTTGAAAAAAATAACACTCCTCCGCTTCTATTAATATTAGTAGCGGAATATTCCAACTTTTTAAAAGATTCTCTTGACCAAAGTTTAACCATGGTTAGTAAAAAAAGCATTCACATAAAATAAAAAATGAAAAAAAGCATATTATAAAACATGTTGCTTAGCGAATTTTTTAGTCTCTTCTAGCACCTTTCCAATTGATATTGTTAAAGTTTGATGATCCTCTTAGATAATCACACCTCTCACCAACACATTCGGTCAATATGGTGACTTTGGACAAACATATCCTATAGCCAATAAATTTGAGAAAAATCACTATAGCAAATTGTCTTAAATTAGAGTTGTCAACATTACACACACAAAAAAAATAAAAATAAAAAATAAAAGTGTGCACTTCATTTGCAAACACAAAGCTGTCAAAGTGTCTAACAATCACTAGCAATTTTTGCACTCCTACAAGATCGGTTTCCAAAACTTGTCTTCCCTTTCTTCCTTGGTCACTGTCTCGCTGCACCACGGGTAATTCTTTTTTCCTAGCTAGAAATGTCAGATGCCAAAGATGCTTGCCACAAAATTTACATAGGTGCATGTATATATGTTTATCAAAGTGTTGTTGTGTTGCTATTTTATTTCATTGCAATCTATTTTGTTAGACCACATTTTCATTACACAGGATATCTATATAAAGATGTATTAAGCTAGTTTTAAATATTCAAAGTACCAGAGAAACTCTAGAAGTTCAAATCAATTATTTTTCTTAATGCAAGTCAGGTGAGGTGTCAATGGCTAATGGCTTCTACTGTCCAACTCATTTTTACGTTTACTCCTTTATTGCCAAGTATTGTCACTTTGGCTAAATTATTGACAAGTAGCATCCCCTTATTGAATTGCAAATTTGAAATTACCAAGCATTATAGACACAGGTGAGGTGTCAATGGCTAATGGCTTCTACTGTCCAACTCATTTTTACATTTACTCCTTTATTGCCAAGTATTTTCACTTTGGCTAAAGTATTGACAAGTAGCATCCCCTTATTGAATTGCAAATTACCAAGCATTATAGACACGAGGGAAATAGTTTGGGCTTTTTCCAAATACTTGAACTACTTCTCAAAAAACTAATTTTATTAGTTCTATTAATTTCAAAGTTTTGGTTTAGGACATTCAACGAATATAAAATCTTCGGAAAAAAAATGCAGAAGAAATAAGATAATAGGGCATGAGCAAATATCCAAAGCATTGTGTAACAAACAAATCAAGCCTTTTCAAACAAAATCCATCAACGGAAATGTCTTAGAACGGTGAAGTAAACCCAAAAAAAAAAAAAGTTTTTTCTAACAAAATTGAAGTTTTACAAATTTTTTTTGAATATTATACCATTTAAGCACATTACAATCTTTTTACACGTAAATTCCAAAAATCTATGGCTCAGTTATGCTAAAATACAAGAAATTTTGAGGGCTTTGTTGACATTTATCTGGGTATTAAGCTTTTGTTGTATTCGCTTTTGTTGTATTCACTATAGAATCATTGTTGGGCCATGGGATGAGAGGCTGTGGGGGACCAGTTGAGGTATATGTGTTACTGTGAATTCGCAAATAAAAGTCCTCATCATTAATCTAGGTTTTCAAAGAAGCAGGAAAGGATGGGCGAGAAGGGATGACTACTGAAATTTTGGGTTTGTAAAATTTTTAAGAATAAGTGCAAGGTGATTTTGGATATATGTTCTTAACTAAAGGGTAGGTTAGTATACAAGATCTCAACAGAACAGGTTACAGGTTAACAGGTACAAAACTTGAAATAGTCCCTAGTTATAAGGATTGTAGAGATAGTAATGGTAGTAGGAACAAGGAACTCTCTCTAAAGAATGCTTCTAAAATAAAGAAGTTCTAAGGAAGAGAGAATTCTAAACTAAACTTAAGGGACAACCCCCCTTAAATAAGCGAAAATTCAGAGTAAACAGTGTCATGAATAGTAAAAAGTAAACAGTACTTGGTGAACAATAATTTGTAAATAATAATCTGTGAACAGTGTTTTTTTCACCTTTTTGACTTTAAAAATCAGCTGAGAATTTTGTCATTTTCTTCAACTTATAATGTTCAGATTTTGCCTGAAGAGAACATGACAAGACCAAAGTAAGTGGATTCCCTTCTTTTTCTTTTTCTTTTCAAGAATCCCATTATGAGTCCAAATGACATGTCAGGAAAATATAGAACTCATACCTAAGAAAGGCATGCGTTTCCTTTAAGTTTGAGAGTGAGTGTCATTTTCTTAAACCTCAAGGAAATGGAGTGTTATTTGCCCTTGTTATTTATTTGTATTCAAACTAATTCCTATGTTTTAGGATAGGATTGGTTCTTATGTTTTAGGATTTGTTAATAAGGTTATCTCATCCTTAGCTATTTATGTATGTTGAATGCATTAATGAGAATGAAGTACAAAATTAATCCAAAAAGTCTATTCTCCCTCTCAAGTTCAAGAAATTGGTTATCCTAAATTGGTTATCTTTTATATTCAGTAATTTATTTATCCCGTTCATAACAGATTCTCCTTAGCGAGATCTTTTCCAAGCAAATGAACAAATTTTCCCGTGTGATAAGACATTTGTAGATTCAAACATGCACATGTATAGAAGTACCGATCATGCAAGGCTAATGAAACACCATGAAGAGCAAAACCAGAAAATAAATAAAAGGAGTTACCAGGTTCGATGACAAGTTACAAGCATTATTCAGATTCTCAGAGACTTGTGATACCTGATAAGGAAATACGAGTCCCTGGTTGTTGCAGCTCATTGGTATTAGAGAGGGTTCCCCTTATGTAGTGGTCCAGTATTACGGGAAGAAAGACATATATGACATTAAAGGCGCGACAATGTCAGAATTATAAAACTTAAGGGAGATATATAATGACATTATACAACCAATGCAATTCGGGTTTTCCCATGGTTGTCTTTTGGGATCAAGAAGATATAAACCAAAATATGACATTGCAGTTCAATATATATCCCAAATTTAGGGGATTAACTATAAAACTCCGACCAACATTTAATGTCTTACAAGCTCAAATTATGCAGTCTAAAGCAAAGACTTTCCCAGAATTAAGTATTTTCTCGCAGACTAGGCTGAAATTAGACTACAACAAAAAGGATAGGACTCTATAACTCTGCTGCATAAGGACTGAGGATTTCCGAAATCTAAAATAACTTTCTCTTCTGTGTGGAGAAAGGACAACTACAACCAGGACACACTTCTCGTCAGAAAATGAAATTCTCTGTGCATCAAAGAGAGCAACTTTCAATCATCAGAAGCCTTGGGGGAGTTCTCTGGAGTCTTCAGAATTTCAGAGGTCTTGCTTTATGTGCTGTAACGGCAGCTTGAAACTCCTCCACTATGGAAGCATCCTTGAACTTCAAAGCAAATGTAGAAAGACCATCCTTCCCTTCACTGGCACTATTAACGCAGGCAAATGTGATGCCTTTCTTCTCCATATTTGTGAGCTTCATATCTGGGTAAAGACTTGCATTCAAAATCAACCTGTAATTCCCTCTGGCTCGCATAACAAGTCTGGCTTTTTCCGTGCCAGTGGTGGAGACATTCACCTTTAGTTCTCCCTTTCCACGTTCCTTCCAACCTCCATCAACAAATTCAAACATCACGGAATCAGCAGTGAAAACCACTCTCTCCTGTTCTTCCCCAGTCTCCATCACAACCTCCTGCTTTGATGGGAAACCACTTCCCTCACTCTTTGAAGCAGTGGACGCCCCTGATGCACCAAAAATTGAAGAACTTCCATTATTAGAGGGAGCAAGGCCAAAAGGCTTGTCATCTTTCACCCCAAAAAGCGATGCAGAAGCAGTACCAAGTGCAGACCCATCCTTTGAATAGACCCAAAGGAAAATGTAGAAGTGGATATTCCAGTTCCAGCAAGACCAGTGAAGGCATTTTTGCTGCTTGAAAGCTGTTGGAATGAGCTCAAAGGAGTGCCTTCCGCACCAGAATTCACTTTTTCACTGTAGTCATCTTTCTTGTCTTCATCTTCAGTCTTCTCTTCTTTTGCAGTTTGTTCATTATCTATCTTCGTTCAGTTGCCTCACTCCCAATATTGCTGTTCTCCTCCACAGCGTTCTCCTTATCTACTGCAGATTCATCCCCTTCCTTATCATCTTTGCTCTCTAACTGCTTATTCTCCTCATCTTTACCCTTTTCATTCCCCTTTTCTGCATCATCTTCTCCATCTACATCATCTGAAACCGTCTTCTCACCAGCAGCTTGTGCTTCACTTGTAACCTCAGCTGAGGCTACATTGGACTCCTTAGGAGGAACCAAGCTAATCCCAGCAAATGGATTGGAAGAGGGCGCCGATGTTGTCTGACTTCGACGAACTTTGACAATTCTTCTGGTTGCTAGCACATCCTCACTGGCCCTCTTGAAAGTTCCGCTCTCTTGTTCAGGAGCATCCTCCTCATCATCGAGACCAGCATTATCTTTAGTGAGTTCCCTTCCTGCAGACCTCTTCTTTGAAGGTGGAAGGGAATTTTCCGCATCCCCCATTGAAGAATCAAGGCAACAAAGGAAAACTTAAGAACTGTTGTTAGGCCGACTACGGGTAATCTGGTATCTGCAAATCAGCAAATGGTATTTTTCCAAAGACATCATTTACTACGAAATAGTAAAATAAACTCATCATCCAACCACCATGTTGTTTTTAAACTAAAAGAAAATAGGCAAGAAAACATAAGCATCTTCATGAAAAAACACCTAGATAGAGTAATTGGCTTTTAGGACATCCATTTTGTTGTCTGGCACAAAAATTGCTAAAATGAAGAGCACTCACTCTTATAATTATTTGATATTAATGTCTAACTCCAGTTAATTACCATCCCATTCCCAAAAGATGATTGAGGTATCAATTTGAGCCCTCATGGCAATTTCAAACATGTACCACGAGTTACATCAAATGAAGAATAAGAAATTTCTTGGGAGAATTTTATAAGCTTCAGCCAGATCTCATAAAGGGTGACAATGTTAGACAACCTACAAACACGACATGGTTTTCTTGTAGGTTAGTGTTTAGTGTAAACGGGTTCATGTCAAGCAAGTTGACCCACTTTGACATGATTAATAAATAGGTCAATTCTGTGTTAACTTGTTTAACCCATAATCAACCAGAAATGACTCAATTCATTATTCATGTCATGACAGGTTGAGCCCTTTCAACATGAACCTGTTTTACCAATTTTTGTTCTCTTTTAAATGTCAATTTATCCCACATAAATTAGAATTTTAAATATAGAATTGACTAATTACAAGAATTTTAATGATTATGTTGGTAAATTCTTCATTTATTTCTAATCTGAAACCACTTACTTTTGTGCTACATCTTGTACACAATGGACCTAACTGCAAAATTATTCTATATAAAAGAAAAGGAACGTGAGATTATGATGAATCTTATCAGGACCATGGGGACAAATAAGGGACAATTTTTGCTCCTCATGTTAGACTTCTCAATTAGAATTAACATAAAATCTGCATTTCGCACCACACAAACATATAAATCAAATTAACAAGCTGTGACATCACCCTGGCTAGCTGATGCTTAAGAAAGCCATTTTCATTTTCATTGTGTTTTCATTGATTATCAACTAAAAAAACATGTGGAGAGTTTCATTTAGAGATGAGGAAATACTATACGACAAAAATGCAATACCCTCTACAGAGTTCTCTTTTCATGGATCCTTTAATCTTTTGGACTCAGATTCAAAGTTTTCACGGTAGCCATACAAGATAAAAGAAGAATATACAAGAATAAAATTTAAAATTCTGGAATGCCAAAACAAAAACTGGCAAACCCCATGTTTCACCTTTTGATGTCCATGGAAGATGGAACAAGCCACTAGGATATTAACATCACAGATCCCCACTAATATCCCTGGCTTTGTTTCAGATCATACAAGAATTAAGAGTAAAAACCATCAGGCATCTGCTGCCAGACAACATCTACAAATTCCACAAAAACAAGAAAATTTAATCATTGGACACCAAAACAAAATGTATGGATGCCTTCTCTAAAATGTGACATGTTTTCTTTTGGTTGTCACATCTAAATGAAATCTATTCTAGCATATTTTTTTTAACACATTTTTTTATTGGAAATTACACACACCAAGTAAAATTTTACTAGCACCTCAAGTAAAATCTTTACCCAATGTGGTGTCTAATTCAATTACACTTCAATTCTATATAGTTCTGCAATATCTTTTTTTACAT
Organism: Quercus aquifolioides; assembly: GCA_019022515.1. NCBI lineage: Eukaryota > Viridiplantae > Streptophyta > Magnoliopsida > Fagales > Fagaceae > Quercus > Quercus aquifolioides. The sequence continues at coordinate 124,762 of JAFHAW010000130.1, read as the reverse complement.
ATATACATTACAAGTGACCTCTAGTCTTGGCTTAAACATGAAAATCCAAAAAATGCTTTACATTTATCAGCATACAAAAACATCATCCAGCAATTCAATCATAATAGGATATCTCCTCTACTGAAAACATTTTCGTAGGATCTTGGGATTAAATTAATACAAGAACCATGATGACAAGAGTCTTTTACATATTGATTAATGAAAAAGATGAGTCATCTACACACACGACCATAGTCACTTGACATATATAAATAAGTATGCACATATGTAAATAACAGATCAATTAAACACCATCACAATAGAACCTTCTCTGGATGTGTTCAAAACCATCAGTTAGAGCCATATTTTTCAACTTCAAAATTAAAAATACAAAGAGAAGAAAATTAATCATGCTATTGACTGCACTCAGGGGTCAACTTAAGGTGTTAAGTTTTATAACATTTTTCTCTTCTGTCTGTTTGATTAGGCAACAGAAAATAACATATACAAAGAAATTAAAACTTCATCTCCAAGATTCTCTAAATTAATAGACATTCATACAAAATTACACAACATATAGATACATAATAAAAGTAAGATGCAAGACAAACGATGGTTAAGATCAAGATCAAGAGGAATGCGACAAGACACAGTAAAAGAATAATGCTCAACTTCAAACGTCAATCCCAACCCTAACAAAGTACAGCAACAATGAAGGTGGCCAATGTGCTGGGGGAAGAAGAAAATAGAACCTGGCAAATATACCTATAGTAGTAGAAAATTAACAAGATCCAGCATCCCAACTGCTACTAACCACACATAGAAGCTAGCAAAAATGACGTAGTAAAACAAACCAAACGCTTAGCAGGGATTAAAAAATACACTTACCGTTGCTTGCTTAGCAGTACAATACATCAAAAAGGGACTCAAAACCTAAAGTGTCTAAAGAAACTAAGGATTCAGCATCCCAAGTCCCAAGTCCCAACCACCACTAACCACACATCCTCCAGAAGCAGTACCCAATAGGGGAAAAAACAGTTCACACAATTATTATGCCAACATAATACAATGATGCCTAATAAGAGCCAAAGTAGCATTGCATCTCTTCTTGGGTGTTCAGATTTGTTTAAATCGTGAATCGCACAAATCCGGTGGGTTTTAAACCCATAAGCTCAACCTTGACCCATTCTTACCGGAAGAAGGAAGTGCCATTTGAGCTGGAGTTCATCCCCAACCATATAAAACTAAGGTAAGAGAACTCTGAAAGAACAATCTCTAAAGCTCCATAAATTACTTAGAAAATGTACTAAAAAGAAAAGAATATGAAACTAAACCCATCAACCCTAACTACCAAAACCCTAAATCCTACCTCTTAGTTGAGCTGGGTTTTCATTTTCTTGCCAAACCAAACCCCAAAAACAACATAAATTAAAACTTTCTATCCATTTCCCTTCTTTAATTTATTTTTCCTTTCATTTCCCAGCAACCAAACAGAGACTAAAAGCTTTAAAAAAAAAAAAAAAACACTTTTCAAAAGAAATCCAAACTACCACAAAATGGGTCACCAATAACACAGGCAAAAACAAACACATCAATAAGATTCACAACCAATCTAGCATTAATAGGTACACAAAAAAAGAAAAAGATACAGAACAATAACACATTGATGAAACCCAAAAAAAACCAAGACAGTAATTGGCGTAGAGACAGAATGAATAGAGATTTAGGACTTACCTAGTACCAAAATGAAGCCAAAGCAAAAACCTTGGAGACAGAGAAACAAGTGAAGGGCTCAGAGATGAAAATGGGTTTTTCTTATTTTTTGTTTTATCTTTTTATTTATTTATTATTTATTATTATTATTATTTTAAATTTTGTGGGATTGTAAGGATTTGGAACTGGAAGGGTCTGAGGGTTTCGTTTCTCATTATTCCACTCTGCGAAAAGGGCTTTATAATTGTGCAAAGCTTGGTTCTTTAAAGGATTCCTGACATGGGGTTGGATAGAAATTCTGTGCTACTGTGCTCAAATAGTGACACGTGGAAAAAGGGCTAAATGGATTATCTTTCGATTATTTCAGTATGAGTCCTGGTTTGGGTTTTTTGGGGTATTAAAGCCCACAAATAAAGAATTGGGCTTTTAGGGGTTAATTGTCTGCATGTTGTTAGTTAGTCCATGCGGCAAATAATAGATTTTTTGAGTTCTTTACTTCTTTGTTTTTTAGTTTATAAAATTTCAACATAAGAGCGTTAGTATTGGGTCGTAAAAACTAAAAACCCTTCCGTTGTTATTTTAGCAACTAAAACACTAAAATAGAGTATTACCTGGGTATGGGAACGTAAATTTTTTTGGCATCTGTGAATAGTAAGGTTGTATATATACAACCCTACTATTCATGGGTTGTAAAAATAAAAACACATATTAATGGAGTGAGAGAGGATGAGAGGAAAAGAGGAAATAGAAAGAGATGGGAGAGGAGAGAGAATTAATTAATTTATATTATATGTTGGTATAGTTTATATTATTTTAATGAGTTGTTATGTAAAAATAGAAATTGAAATGTTGAGTGAGTTGTAAAACATAAGATAATAAAATAGATCAAATTAAGTTTTGAAAATATATGATAAATATATATATATATATATATATATATATTTTGCATCCATGAGTGCTAATGCTAATTCTATGTTTAGGTTAAGGAAAGGAAATATGGGAGGGGTATGGCTAACACATGGGCCATGCTACTACCACCTCGTGATTATTTCAAGGACCAATCATCTATTAAAGAAGGGGAGGTCCAGTTTGCTTTGACCTTTTTATTCATCTGATTGCAATATGGAAGCCCGTGAAAAATGCGTGTTTTTAGTGTGTGTATAAAAACACTACGTTAATACGTTTTCCACTTAAAAGATCTACAACTGGGCCTAAATTTACAATATGGTATTATAATTGCTCTGGCCTTTCTTATTATTGGAGAATTGACTAGTTAAACAGATATTATTTTTGATGAATGTTTAAACAGATATTATTAGAAGACAAAAGACTTTAAGTTTTAACCAAACAAAAATGACCCCTCCTATCTGTCCGTTAAGCAAGCGGTGATACATACATCAGAGAGGACTGAGGGGAAAACTTAAAAATGCCAGCTTACAGGTGCATTGAGTCCTGTGTTTGATTTATAGGCTTTTAGAGCCTCTCCAACTGTGTAGCTAAAAGCATAAAAATCTCTATAATAGAGAATGGGACCATAAAAATAGTTTCTGTGGGGGCATTTTTTGCTTCAAGGAAACTTATGAGTACTCCTTAGGCAAATTTTTGCTTTTGTCCCACATTGGAAGAGTTTCCTTCCTCTTATAAGGCATGAACCAATGGCATTAGAGTACCACTAGTTTGGTTAACCAAACTAGTGGTACTCTAATGCCATTGGTTCATGCCTTATAAGGTGCTAAGAGGAAGGAAACCCTTCCAATGTGGGACAAAAGCAAAAATTTGCCTAAGAAGTACTCATAAGTTTCCTTGAAGCAAAAAATGTCCCCACAGTTTCCAATGGATTTTCTATACTCAAAATTTTTTTTGGCTCATGAGCAGTAACTCATCAAGTCTGATGGGCTACTATACATTAGCAATTGGATTTCTTGGATTAAAAAATTATACCAGCTACTTATTATATCAATTCTTTCTCTCTCCTCCAGATTTCTTTTTTTCTCTCATTCTCTCCATTTCTCACATAATCCAAACACAAAACACAAAACAAAATCCAATTCTTAAAATAAAGTTGAATCAGAACAAGCAAATATGAAGGGGGGGGGGGGGAAGAACAAGGTGATCTGACCCAGCCTAGTGGTGGGGAGGAGGACGAGCGGCGGTGGGGCGGCGGATGTGGTAGTGCTGCATGGTGAATGCCGATCTCCACCGGCTTTGTCCTTTCAGCGACCTCGATCTCCACCGGCGGTGGGGCAGCGGACGAGCAACAATCTTTCTCCTCTCTCTCTCTCTCTCTCTCTCTCTCTCTCTCTCTCTCTCTCTCTCTCTCTCTTTTCTCTGATGTGAAGAGTAAATGAGGTTGCTGGAAGGTTCTTGAGGAGAAAAAGAAATAAAAGAAGGGGGATAGAGATCACTGGACAGTGGACATGTGTGTGGAGGAGAATGAAATGAAAGAAAGAAAAATAATATAAAGAATAAAAAATTCTGATTGAGAAATTCTACCACAATATTTTCACAATAAATTTTAAGTAACAAATTGTTATTAGTTAATATTGGCGAGAGAAAAAAATAATTTAAGTGGTGAGTTCAAATTAGAACTAGTAACAACTTTCCACATAAATTTTGTTGTAAAAGTATTGTGTAAACTGTTGTGGATGTAACACTTCTCATTTAAAAATATAGTTGTTAAAATAAGAATAAAGAATGAATGAAGAAATAATATCTAAATGAGATGGAGAAAGGGATAGAGAATATGTTGGAAAGTGTATTTAAAAAAGTAGGTAAGTAAAAACCAAATGTCATTGTTCATTCTCCAAACAGTACAAAAATTTGGTGAATCTTCTGATGGTCTATGTAAAGGCAAAATATTCTCTATAATAGAGAATGAGACCAAAAAAAGCCACTCCAATGGATTCTCTATACCATTGAGAAATTCTACCACAATATTTTCACAATAAATTTTAAGTAACAAATTATTATTAGTTAATATTGGCGAGAGAAAAAAATAATTTCAGTGGTGAGTTCAAATTAGAACTAGTAACAACTTTCCACATAAATTTTGTTGTAAAAGTATTGTGTAAAATGTTGTGAATGTAACACTTCTCATTTAAAAATATAGTTGTTAAAAAAAGAAGAAATAATGAATAAAGAAATAATATTTAAATGAGATAGAGAATGGGATAGAGAATCTGTTGGAAAGTGTATTTGAAAAAGTGGGTAGATAAAGGTAAAAGTCACTGTTTATTCTCCAAAAAGTACAAAAATTTGATGAATTTGCTGGAGATGCTCAGCATCTCTTGGGAAAAAAATTGACTCTAATAGCATTCACACCCTAAAATGTCATCTTATTCTACTTTACCATCCCAAAAAACTATTTATCAATTATACAATATCATTTTACAATACTCTAGCATCTCAACTTTTATTTTACAATACAACACATTAAAATAATATTTCTACAAAATAAAATAATATATCCTAAAATCACTATCATCTACAGTACAACACATTAGCTACAGTGCATTTAATAAAAAAGTAGGAGAGAGAGAGAATTAAATAATAATAATATGAGAATTTACCATTCAGCTACAGTGCAATTTTACATGTAGAATTGCACTGTAGCAGTATTGCAAATTTTTTTTTGCAATACTTGGCTTTTACAATTTCTGATGGAATGGAGATTTTGGACTTAAATGCTAAAAAATGCTTATATTTGGCATTTGGCATTTGGGGTGTGAATGCTCTTAGCATCCTCATCCGAAAATTGTATCTTATCTTATTTTACCATCTCAAAAAACTACTTTATCAATTATACCATACCATTTTACAATACTCCCAATATCTCAACTTTTATTTCTTTTGTTACTTTATTTAAATGTTCTTTTTTATTCTTTTCTTTTTTTTTACTGTTTCTCTCTCTCTCTCTTCCTCTTCCTTTCTCTCTCTCCCTCAACCAGCTCCAACAAATCCCATTCAAACACCACCACTCACATTCCATTTAACCCACCAAACCAGCAACCACCACCACAACCACCATGCCAACTTGCAAACCCATTAAAAAAACCACCAAACCCACCAACAAGAACCACCAAAAAAAAAAAAAACACGCACACACACAAACCACCAAACATCGGCCACAAAAACCACGCCACCACCACGCCCAAAAACACACACACACACACAACAACCAAACAAAACCCACAACCCATAACCCAGCACTGCACCACCACGACTCACCACGCCCCACCCACCATGACCCACACCCATAACCACCATGACCCACACCCACAACCACCATGCCTTAGACCACCACAACCCAAACCCACAACCACCATGCCCCACCCATCACGACCCACACCCACAACCACCATGCCTCAGATCCACCCTGGCCCAAACCCAAAACCACCATGCCTCAGACCCACCTGACCCAAACCCACAACCCACCACTCCTCTACCACCAGATCTGACTCACAATACCCATCAGCCAGTAGATCGGTGGAGAAGCTTTGATCTTTGCTTCGTTGGCGTGGAGGCCCAAATATTAGAGATGTGAGGAAAGAGAGAGAGGAAGAAATGGACCGAGAGTCTGAGACCAAAGAAAGACAAAGACAAAGACAAAGGAGAGAGAAAGAAGTATTAAAAGAATGATATGAGCACAATGCCAAAAAAATTTACAATTTTACAAGTTTAGTAGACCAGCTTTTGAGTACTTTTGAGGCTTGATGCTAAATATTGATTTATAGGCTTTTATAGCATCTCTTAGGAAAAATGATCCTTGAGCATTCACATCCCAAAATTCTATCTTATCCTATTTTACCATTCTAAAAAGTTACTTTATCAATTATACCATACAATTTTACAATACTCTCAATATTCCAACTTTTATTTTACAATACAACATTAAAATAATATTTCTACATAATAAAATAATATATCCCAAAACTCAAATAAAAACAAAAACCCAAAAACCCGATGAGAGAGAGAGGAATTGATAAAGTAAGTGAATAAAATATTAGTTTTTTTTTTTTTTAGAATTGAGCTACAGTGCAATTTTACCTTTAGAATTGCATTGTAGCACTATTGCAAATTTTTTTGCAATAGTTGATTTTTACAAGTCCTAGATGTGTGGGGAGTTTTGGGCTTTATGCTAAATTTTTCCTACATATGGCATATGCCATTCTCAATGTGAATATTTAAGTGTTCTGCGTCTCCGTAATTGTAGAAGAGTGCCTTGTGAATATTTTCTGCAGAAATGTTTGCTGCTAATGGTTAGAAATGGTTTGATTTGATGGAGAGAACACAGAAGTGGGCGGCTTTGGCTAGGTGCTACTACCTGTTCTTGTTCAAAACAAAAAGAACTTAGATAAATAGAGTTTCCAATCATTGGACCCAAACCGAAAAACAATTTAATTACCAAATCACTGGGCTGTAAAAAATATAAGGAAAACCTTTTTGTCTTGTTTTTGTTATCTATTTTTCTAATCAAAATATTCATTTGAAATTCTCTAACCTATTCCCGAATTATGGTCAGCAATTTTTTTTCACCTCGAAAGAGCTGACAATTATAGAAGGTTAATTCCCTTGGGCTTTTATGCTTTAATTGTTTTAGTCTGAATTTTTATGACCTCTAATTTTAGAGACATAAATGATTTGATGGCCCTACAATATCCTCCCACAACTATAGAATTTCAGTTACACGTGTTCAAAATTATTATTAGTCCTTTCACGGCAGACGATGGACTCATCATACGTACATCTGTACAAGCTTACACACAAACAAAATAACCGGGCCCAATCCCCAATCTCCCAAAAACGCAAGATAGTAAAATTATTGAAAGCAAAAAGGTGCAAACCCTCTACAACAAGAAACAAGAAGATATTGGAAGTTGGAACATCCACCACTTAGATAAAAGCTCCCATATAATATAAGAAATTATTTTTCTGTACCGCATGTTTCCAGTTCAACATGAGTATAATAAGAGAATTCCCACAACAAACAAGGGAACCCAAAACATCTAGAATTTGAACAATGAAAAGAAAAAAAATAAAATCTCAGTAATAATCATTACTTCAGTTCTTTCTACATTCACAATGGCACAAAAAATTTTGAGGGTAAGACCTCAGAATATGCTAAAAAAGAGAGTAAAAAAACGATTAACTGAAGCTAAGAAACATTTTATACTATGTGCCCAATGACAAAATTCAATGCACTACCATGCCACACCGTCCGGTAACAGAAACAAGTTCCTACATTCATGTCTTGATAGCCTTCTCCAGGAAACCTGGTATTTTAAAAGAAAAAAAAAATTAGAAGAGAAACTACCTTTTGAAATAATATTTGATAAATCTAGCAAAGGAAGAAAATAATGTAATAACAAGCAACATCATTTCAATGTCTCTAAAAGTTTGTAGAACCCATGAAAAGATATCACTAAGAAACACCATTATTGCAGTACTTTTTCCTCCTTTTTTTTAATCAATGACAATTATATTGCAATACTTCCAAAAGCTTGTAAATCACATGAAAAGACTAATCCATTAATGTGTCTCCAAATGCACTCCAAAAGAAATTACTTTCATCCCAATTCAAGAATGAAGGTTCACTCTGAAGCCAATGTCAATCTCAAAAACTACATTGACGGCTGTCAGGTTCAGTGTTACATGCAAAGACAATATCAATGTTTCTAAATAAATCATTATTCTGTTGTTTACATTATTATTATTATTATTATTATTTTTGCCCCTTTTTTCTGGTTCATGTACAGGCACATGCACTACTAGCTAGAACTTATTCCTACATCTGAGATTCCCCCCCTCCCCCCTTTTTTTTTTTTTTTTTTTTTTTTAATTTTGTCTTGTCTCACCTTTATATAAGAGATCCATACAGCTGGAACCTACTGATGTGGCGTAAGCACTGTCAACAAAAAAAGGTTGTAAGAACCAATCATTAGTCTACCCAAATTTTCAGCCAAAAAATAAATCTATTAAATTAAATATGACAACGGTTGAAAAATGTAAATCAAGTTCCTAGGTACACACTTTTTTTTTTTTTTTTAACAAGTAGAAAAGCAGAGTTCCTAGATTGTACCATTAGAGTAGACAAATTTATTTATATGCAAACATACATACATAAACACAATGAATAAAGGAGACAAAAAATTAATCTTTAATTGCATGCCCATACATCTAAAATGAAAGCATCACCAAGCAGTAGCACTAAGTTTGTAAAAGGAAAAGTTACAGACAGAAAGTCAGAAATCCATTAGGCCAATGTGATGTCAATTTCATACCAACAAGGCAATATCACGGAAATCAGTTTTGCCTATTTGACATCGAGAAGCAACTAGCCTACATGCCTACCATACAAGCTACAAAAGTTAAAAGTGCTCTACCAGAGGCCAAATGGAAAGAATTACACACATTAATGTTATGACAACCAGTGGAGACCTGACTTGGACATTTGCTATGTAATACCATACTAAATAATACACACTAATGCTCATAATATAGTTCCCATACATAAAGCATACTAGCATTACCAACAATAGCACAGACAAAAGTAACACATATATACCAAAAAAATAGATAATTTCAATAAGTGGTAGTGGTAGTGGTAGGGGTTAATGCTAGGAGATCTAGTAGTGAAAAAAAAAGCGCAAGTGGTGTAAATGGGAGTTAGAAATGGCATTTTAGAATCAATTAATCACCAGAGACAAAATTTGGATTTTCACACTGGCCCAACCAATTGCTTTTAGGCAGACGGGGTTCCTTCATTATTCGTACCCCACTCTTGTTCAGCCTCGTTACCATTAACGAGTACTGCACCATCTGTTGAATCTGCATCCACTACGACAGCCTCCTCTTGGCTCTCTTCTTCTCCATTTTGTTCCTCTGCATTCAGTTCCTCTGCATTCAGCTCCTCTGCATTCTGTTCTTCTCCATTCTGTTCCAAGTAACCAATTAGAACATTATTAGAGTATACTAGAAACAAGCTCCATAGAATATTCAGAGAACCAACAAACAGAATTTCATCATAAGTTCACAAGTTCAAGAGAAGAACCAAAGTTCTAATTGATACAAATATATCTAGAATATGATATAAGTCAAACAACAAAGCCTTCTACTGTATAAAAATCCTCTCTCTTAAAGTAGGCCAAGATTAACATGTTGCGCATTTAAAAAAAGTTAGTACGGTTTTATTTGTGTTAAGAGAAAACCAAAGACACTAATTTCCAAGTTAAGCAATATGAAATCCATAGGCAGAGTATACCTCATGATCTGCATCTCCATTTTCAAGGGGTTCCTCATCATCCACTTGCATGTTTCTGAAAGCCTCCACAAGTGTAAGATGTGATCTGTCGGCATGGTTTATATATTCTTCTGCAGGAGGATAAACACCCCTACAATGCAATTAAAAGAAATGAGTTAATGCTGTCTCTTCAGATAGCATGCATAGAGAAAAGCAATAATAAGCTCAGGAGAAATATTATCCAACAAAAAGCAGGTAAATATCAGAATGCTTTAGTACCTTGACTCTGTGACTTTGGATTCAACAGAAAGAGCGACTTGCCAATCTTCGAACAAATTAGGATACTCCTCGGGATCAGCTAAAGATTCAGCAGCTTTTGGATTAACCTACAGATAGTCAGATAGCATCAAACTTTTTTAAACAATCTACACGATCATACAAGTATGCATATATAGATGTATATACATAATTATGCATAGCTTTAGGCATTACAACAGTCTCCACCATGTATCTATTCTACAAGTATGGTAATTGATATTGGTTAGTCAAGCTATTTTAAGATCTGAACTCAGCACAACAAACAGGGGAAAATCAGTTACCTTATTGAGGTCTTTTCTCCAAATTGCAACTATCTCTGAGACCTTGCTTGGAAGATAAGATCGTGCCATCAAGGCCGCTTCAGGTATCCGGTTGCTGATTGAAAAAAATTGTATCAATTTGTGCTGTCGAGTTTCGTGTTTAAAATAGAAAAATTAAAAATAATTACCTTTCCAACAAAAGCTCAAGGCACTCTTCCAATTTACCCAACATGAATAAGCAAAGGAATGCAACATTGTTCTTCCCCTGCTCTTTAGCAAGTGATGCAAGTTGTGATATCCCCTCAGCATCACCTAAAGAAGAATAGAGCAGTAACAACCCACTCAAGTCCATTGCATGCTTTAAACATTCCTCGGCCATATCTAACTGCAATACTCAAATAAGAGAGGAATGTCAGTACGTTTAATATTTTAATAAATTAACCTTTTAATAATACAAGTTTCTAGAAAAGCGTGGCTCAGGAAAACAACATACCCAACAAGAAGAAAGAATCCAAAATCCAGATCAGAAAAACTAAGTGCAAAGCATCCTAAGAAGCACAATATGTTTTTGGGTAGGGGTACAAAACGAAACGTTATATAGCGACACGGCAATACTTGAAGAGCTAGGATACGATACAACAGAGATATGGTATTAATTCGTTATTAAATATATTTGTATTTATAATTTTTATATACTGTTCTAATTATTTGTTTTTCATATACTGTTAAGCATATAACAATTTAAGAGTAATATATGGATAATAAAATGAATCCATGGCCATTAAATGATTTTAAAATATAACCCAAGATCTAAAGAGTAAATAAAAGATGACTAGATATGTATTCAACAGTGAAACCAATATATAAAAAATACAAATAAAATCCTCATAAATTTGGGCAATCTCTCATTATGGGGGTGTTGAGTTACGACCGTATCTGGGCCATATCACAGCTGTATCCAGGACATTTCGGCACCTTTAAAAATAATTTTTTTAAAAGCAGGGACATGCATGCGGATACTTATTGGATACCAGTATTTGAGCAAAAATTAAGTCTTTGTTCTTCCTAGAAAGCATCTAACAAGAGAGATGGTAAGAGCAGATGAACAGTTGTCAGGTTTGAATAAGGATTTTTTTTCCAACCCAAGATTACTATCTGAATTCACCATAGTTATAGTAAAACAAGATAAGTTGCTATTCAGTCATTTAAGAGAGAGGGGGGAGGGGGGCGGGGGGGGGGGGGGGGGGGGGGGGGGGGGTGTGGGGATCTTGTGTTCAAAATTTCCAATTCAATATCCACTCATCAGATCTGGAATGTGGGGGAAAAACTGAGATGAAATTTTGAAATGTGGTGATATCTTGATCAGACAACAGAAGATTAATTTATAGATCAGCACCTTTCCACTGGACATAGCTAATTCTCCCAACTGCTTCCATTTAGACTCACTCTGCACTTCTGACGCAATACCCTGCAAATAAAAGGTATATGAATATTGCTTGGGACAAATATAGTAAATCTAAAAGGACATCAGCATTCTTCAAAAGGAAATTAGAAAATGTTCACATGCTCAAGTAGAAGAATGTTCTCAAGGCGACTCATATCCCATGACATAAACAAATTGGACTTACCTTTGCAACCTCTAATCTACCAAGCTGTATGGCTAGCTCAAATCTGTAATCAGGGTCTGTAGCTACTTCAAGAGCATCCTCTATCATTCCACGTGATTCCAAGAAATGAGCCACACTATCAATAAAAGCAAATCAATCATTTGAATATAAGACACATTTTAGTTTCCAAACTTTCATGTATACATAATAGATATTATTAAATTCTCTAATAAAGTTTAGGAGTACACAAATCTGACTAGAGAGCAAGAGATCACCCTTGGCGCTCTTACAATAAGATTATTTGAGTATTAAAAAAAAAGTTTTATTATAATGCACATGACATTCAAGTCCAAAATGTATACATATAAGACTTTATTAAGATTGACCCAGGAAAGTATTGTCAAGAACCAAATAGCAGATCTGTGTAGTACCAAAAGTTTCAAGGATCTGCCAAACATATTGTTCCCATTTCCAGCAACGTATAGAAATTTGAATTTGTGAAACCAAAAACCATGAAGACATTATGAAAAGGCCTTTGGTTTAGATAGGGCATGTGTGTGTCGACAAAGAAAGAGAGAGGAGTAATAAATAGAAAGCTACATAAATCTCACAAACCATTTTGGAACAGTTTAACAAGTTTTCACTATACTAGCCTTTGGCCTATCAAATGAAACATAGATGTGCCCCAACAGCGATCGTAAACATACAAAACATATTCTTTTAAGAATAAAAGAAATCGTCATTTGCCATCATTTTGCAAATGTTCAAATGTTAGACACACCTATTATGATGCTCTTTAGGAATTGAAGGCAAGACTTCACTGGCCCTTTCCAGATCCCCACGCATCACAAGAGTCTTGTACTCAATCAAGCTAACAAGTAATGTGTACCCCATAACACTGCAAGACCAGATAAAGAACAAGTTAAGACAAGAAGCCAGCAGCCTATTTGACTTCCATGGACAAAACCAAAACTTTACTTACTTGAATTCTTTGTCAATTAGATAAACCCTACTTTGACTAGCAAGATAGCCCAACAAATACATAGGCCGATCCAAATGAAACATTGTGGTTACCTAAAAAATAGAGTAATTTATCAGGATAGCCCTACCACATCAATGATGGACAATATCTGGATATATATATATATATCAAACCAAGGATGGACCATATATACCTCACCACCAACACAGTAATTAAGCCTCCAGGAGGAATTGTTGTAAATGAAACAATCCCCAACCCATATACCAGTTCTGACACGTTCATTCACTTCATGGAGAAGCTCAAAGGCATCTTCAACACCTTGTTCATCTACAGGTCTTCCACTATCCAAATAAGAAGAAACTACATCACGCTGCAACATTGAAGATGAAAATCAGGTTTTACTTGGGCACATCTTCTGGAAAAAGAAAGTAGCAAGTATCCTACAGAATTTTTTTTTCCTAAATGGAACATTATGGTTAGAAAGATCCTTACATTGTATTTCAGGATGTAGAATGACGTATCACTGGCAATTGCCACTAGATCTCCACTGTCAGCCCAATGGAGGTTCTGAGACGGTTAAATGAAGGTGTGAAACATAGGTAACATACGAGACAGTATAGCCAAGGGAAAGAAATAAAAAAGGGCAACTGATAGAGATATTGTAGTTATGATATTGCTTACCTTCACATTAACATCAATTCGCCGAATCATCCTGCATTCAGCCCAATCATAAAAACAAATAAAATCATTTGAGCACATTGCCAATAAAGCTCCCCCATATATGTGCTCAGCTGAAAAGGTTGGACGCACGCTCCTCTTTTCCTGATATATGCAAGGAAGAGGAAGTGCAATTTGAGCTAAAGCTCATTGGCATATACAGGATCTAATAAAAAATATACAGTAACAAAAAATATGAAGGTAAGAGATCATCTTTGATATTCAGTAATTTGTATCCACCATTAAAAATGGTCAAGCATCATCACTTGTTTTAGAGGAAACGATACTTTTTTTTTATAAAAAAATTAGGAAATGAAAGTTAAAACCAGCTTTCCAAAATAAGTGACAAGTAATTACTGGTTTCCAGCATCTCAATTGACACATAACAAACCTGGAAAGTTTTACTGAAAATCTTTATCTTTGATGTGCTTTCTCTAACAGCATATTCTCCTTCTGTTGACCAAGCAAATTCCAAAGCCGAACCGAATGATCTATTCCTCCATGCCAAAGCAGTATATATAATGTATTCACCATCTCCACAAACAACAACAAACCTCCCATTGGGATTGTGCTTTAAGCTCTGGAAACAAAAATAGTGCCCAACAAAGTCAATAACACATGCAAATAGGCACATGAAAACATTTTATAAGAGATTAATCAACATATCTAGCGGGCATACTTTCATTTGCAAATGAAGCCTACCCATGAACCATAATAGGTCATAGAACCAAATTTTTTGCATCATTTCCTTGGACTCCACAAACATTCGATTACAGTTTTCCTTCTTCACTAAGCAAATGTCATCTATTTTGGTAATAAGAAAACCATTTTTTTCCTCTCCTAAAACACATTCTTAAGACAAGCAGTGCTTTTGTTCAGTCACAGAAATTGAACAGCTAAAATCAGCTTAGACAGTAAACTTCCACGACACTAATCACTACTTTAATAATTAACACTCACTTCTATGAAAAAAAGGACTCTGGCTATGGATAATTACATTTAATATGGAGAACTGCATAACAGAAAAATATTTCTGATACGCAGAGAAATAAACAAAATAAAATATGGTTTATCAAAACCTATAGACTACAGAAGAAACAACTATGAATTAAACTATTAAAGCAGCGCAAGAACAAAAAAAAAAAAAAAAGAGTATGAGACCTAAAAGTGCAGACAAGCAAATAATCTACCATAAATTTAACCCGGCTTATACTGAACAATTTCTCGAAAACAAAAAAATTTGTGAATTTCACATATTCTTTTTGTTCCTAAAAAATTAGAAATAATACTCAATTGGTAAATCTTAACTAGACTCTCACTTCTGCAGAAACAACTAAAATAAAACACAAAATAGCTCGTCATAATCATAAAGGAAGGTTATTCAGTCAGATAGAATACCATAATTACCATGCATGTAAACTTACAAGAAGACATATTTCTTGGTAACATTTAAGGATTAGATGGTGGGAAGCAGAAGAAATGAAAAATACACAAGTAACAAAGAAGGCACTTTAAAATTAAATTAGACCAGAAGGACACCGCATCACCTGTGGGTAAAGATCACATGTTCCCAACTCCTTAACTGCCAAAGGCAATCTTTCTCCATCAGCAACCTAACAAGTAAAGTAAACAGAGAAGTTATGACATCACCAAAAGAGGAAAAAACGGGGGGCAACATTTCATAGAGTTCATGTCATGTAGCAAACTTAGGGTCTGAGTTCAAACCTCCAAATCTGCAACCACACTCTTAATGTTCACAGTTTGAATTTCATTATGCTTAGCCCAAATGATTTTTCCGCTGTTGTCCATACTAGCTACAGGTTCTTCTCTACCAAGTTTCACCATGATGGTTCCTTCATCATAACCAATCACAACCCTAGACAGAGACACTATAGTTTAGTATTTTTGAAAGAAAAATCACAACAAAATGAACACATAACAGAAACAATTTTAGAAAATATAGAACAACTTTATGGGAAAAGTTATCCATACATTTGACCTCATACAAAGAATTTTGATTTAAGAAAGAAACTCAAGAAGAGAAGTGCCAGGAAAATAAAAACAATCCTCTAAGCAAATAAGCAAAAGTCACAAATTTAAAGTACCTCAAACATATTTCTAATATTTAAGAGTGGATATAAATCCCCCAAAATACTTCAAACTTTCAAGATAAACAACAATGATATTCCTAAAATGAAAAAAAAAAAACAAACAAAAACTAAACAAGAAACTTACCGGCGTGAACCTTTCATGTATCCAATAGCCCACACTCTTTCAAGACCATAATTCAATGTGTTCTCAAGCCTGCAAATAAATGAAATGATTTCAAATTCTAGAAGTTAAGGGTTAGCAACACTAAAATTCTGTAACACATTTTATAAATAAGCAAAAACTAAAAATAAATAGTAAGGGAGCAAGAAGAAGATAAAAAACACAAATCAGGTTCTACTTCATAAGTTTCAACAATGTGTCAATCATGAGGCACCACAAGGGATGCTAGTAACATTGGACTATTACTTGAATCTCTTATAGTACAATTCAACCTCTGTCACTTTAAAAATTAAAACGATGTTCATCATAATTACCCTATGTTACCAGGACTAAAATGATAGATTTTATGTTTACATGAACAAGATATCAAGTTGTGTGGAAGATGTATACTGCCTTAAAGCATTAACAATTCCTTGTGACTTCTTTGTTTTTTTATAGGATGAACTTTGAGTTCACAATGATGAACCCAAAGGAATAAAAAATAATAATAATAAATCAAATGACTGGTCTAAGAGAAACAAGGAACTCAGGAATGGATGAACAATCCAAAAAGCCCCAGCACCTTGTGGCTTCTTTGTAAAAGAATACTATTTGCTAAGGATATGTAAGGACAATATAGGCCACGAAAGAAATGAAATGCTAAAATAATATACTTGAACAGTTGTTTCCTATACCTTATCTAAGAACGCCTTTGTCAACTCTAGTTTCAAATTTCAATTCAAAACCATACATCATTATGAGGAAGGGAGCCATTATGCAAAAAAAAACCTATTGATTTACCACCCAAGAAAAAAGTCTCTGGAGGAAAAGAGTCAACAAAAGAGGCTCTCACGCTAAGCCAACCTCAGAGGCATATAAAACTTTAGACATACTTTTACAGGGAAAAAAATACCTATAAGTGGTAGAATGCCATATACGAACAGTCCCATCTTCAGAACCAGTAATTATTATTGGAAGTTCTGGATGAAAACATACTGCAGAGACATTGTGTGTGTGGCCTTCCAGAGTCTGGACACAGCTTTTGGTCTGATAGTCCCACACCTGTATTCATAGGATTTATCCATAAAGGCTCCAGATCATCATACATACATTCAATCAGAAATCTCTAGGGGCGAAAAAAAAGGGGCAGGAGAAAGACCTTAGCAGTGTGATCATCAGAACCAGTAATTAGGTATGGCTTATCACCACCAGTAAAGTAATCGACACAGTTAACACCTTTCTGATGGGCATCCAATGTAAAATTTGGATCGGGGGAGCCAAGATTCCAAATCTAGAAAGAATGCAAAACCAGTGCATAATCAGCATAATTATAAAAAATGAGGGAAATTAAAAGAAACAAGTTTCATTGACAAATCCCATCATACCTTTATGGTGCGGTCAAGCGATGCACTGGCAAATGTGTTGGTATCTTTTGGATTAAACGTCACTTGCATCACATAATGGGAATGCCCCTCAAAAATCTGAGTACACACCCAACCTTTCTCCCAATCCCAAAGCTTTATGAGCATATCATCAGATGATGATAGCACATACGGAAGGGTAGGATGTACAGCCACACACCTAATGTAGTCTGTGTGTGCTTCAAATACTTTTACCTTATCCATTGTGTTGTAATTGTATACACGAATGAACATGTCATCAGCTCCAGCAACAACCCATTGCTTGCGTGCTATAAACTTGGCTGACCTAACTGCAGATAATGACATAGCTTTAGCACCCTAGCCATGTTAATAGCAAGTATGATGCAGGAGAAAAGATGTTTTGCGCAATGTCATCAAGTAGGAGAATATGCAAAGAGAAAGTAAAACTGTATATCAAATACCTGGTAACTCTGTCACCTCAAAAGACTTCGCCATAGTCTGGTATATTGACAGGGACATTTAAGTTAGATGTAAATACTTATAAAGACCTCCAAAGAACACACACACCAAAATATATATATATATATATATATAGTAATAATAATAATAATCTCAAAATCCAAAGGCTTGAAATAGGCTTAAGAACTTCCATAAAGAAGGGAAAAACCAAGTACTTTCATTTCATATAATTCCATTATATATAGATACATAAAACTTTTTTATTAGTAAAGTACAGAGCCACACATGTTGTATTTGTTTTTGTTACTTTGTTTAACTCCTAATGTTCCAAATCATCAAGTGGATAAAACTATATCTTTTGGTATATGCCTCTATGACCTCAATGAATAGCCTTATTTCATAGTACTATTCTATTAAAGACAGAAAAAATGTGTTGAAGAAAAATATTCAAGACACACACACACACACAGATGTGTGTGTGTGTGTACACCCATTTGGCACAAATCTGAAAGAGGACCAAAGCTGAACTATAACACTAAATGGCACTGTTTAAGCACAAGCATTGGGGCTTTCATCATCACCAAGACTATAAGAGAAGCCTGGGAGGCATTGTGCGGAAGTAAAAGAGAACAAAATTGATACCAGAAGAACACTACCAGAGGATCTTATTTTGGAACTACGTAACATAATTTTCATAAACTTAAGAAACAAAATATACACCCTACAGAAATCACGTGCCGTGACATTCCTAGACCAGTAAATCACTAATTGAAATCTTGTCATTTTTTCCCTCACTGTAAAAGCAACATTTTCCATAGGTAAGTGATTTAAACGTGGCACAATGAAAGAAGTTCTTATTTCATGGAATTCAACCAAGAATAAACATGACTCATTTAAATAGTTTCACGCTGTTTCAATCTATTTGAAATCAGGAAACAAATGAGATCTTTTTTGGGGGTTGTGCTGCTTCAAGATTTTGGACAAGGTTCTTTCCCACGTGATTTCTTTCTATGTGGTGGGTCTTATTACAAAGGATTTAGAATTTCTTTTTTTTTTTTTTTTTTTATAAGTAATAAAGATTCATTGATATCAAAAAGAGAGAGACAGCCAAGTACACAGGGAGTATACAGGGGTGAACATATCAAAAACGAACATTACAAAAATCAAGTAAAACCAAAATAGAAGAAAAAGGTGGTTTTTTTTATAGGTTTAGTATTTTGTCAACTGAACAGATCATACTTCTTTCTAATTACTATATTTTGCGGTGTACAATCCTTGTATGGCCCTGTGTTTGTGGGTGCCAATTTGTGCGTGTTAAGGGAAAACATCATACGTGACTACTAAGATCATACAGTACTTCAACAAACGAAGTAAGAGAGAGGCCATACAAAGTAAAAACAGTGCAACTTACAATTCGATACAGATCTCACTGTCTTATTACAATTAACAACAAAAAACCAACATTCATAACAGCAGTAAATACAATCCCATACCTGAGATTGATAGTTCCAGATACAAACAGTTCCCGAATACAAACTCGCTAGAAGCCTGCAATAAAATTGAAAGTGCATCAGATTTCAGCACATAAGAATCCTAGCAATTTTTGCATTACATATAGTTGTAACTAAAAGCACTTTCGAAAACAATTTCACAATGGCAATCACATGTATACCATTGCTCAATATTTTCAAATAAAAACCATATGAATAACAAGAATTGAAGTAACAAGCTCATGATTTACCATGGCTCTGTTGGATGCAGATCCACGGACTTCACTCTCTCTGATCTTTGAGCGAGCTTTCTCTGATCCAAAGATGAAAACAACACCGTTATTCAACAAGCACTTAAACATTACCACATCCGCACACTGTTCGGATGTTAAGAAATCTTTCAGATAATTTCTCGGCAGCCAAACAGAGAACAAACCAAAATTCAAAAAAAAAAAAAAAATTTCTGAGATCCGATTTCACAGTACCTTGATTTCGAGCCTGAGAGGCTGTGAGAGCGCGAAGAACAAAAGCAAACAAGAAAACTAGTCAGTGAGTGAGCAAACACCAGATCTCGTGGAAAATGAAACCGATTAAAGTAATTACAAGCTCGCATTAAGATTAATTAATCAAAAAGTGTTTGAATTCCATGTAATTAACTGAATTGAATAGAGATTAGCATCGAATCGAAGCGAAATTGTGGCAGATCTAAGGTTTTTTTGAGAGAAATGAGAATCGAATAGAGAAAAAAAGCTCACCATTTTCGCAGGTCAGAGAAAATTCGGTTGCTTGGATTTGAATCACGAAAATCAGAGATCGAAATCCAGAAACAATATATAGATCGAAGAGAGAGAGAGAGAAGGGGGTTTTGGTTTTTGTATCAGAGAGAGAGCTGTGTGTGTGTGTGTAAATATTACGTCTTTCAGTTAGGGACAGGGATTGACGAAACTACCACTGGGTTGGGTGTTCTCGTGCGGGATGGCCTATGAAAAGGTTGGACCCTGGCTGCATTTATTTAGATAATAACATTTTTTTTTTTTACTTGGTAGATTAACAAAAACACATTTATATAGTATTATGCACATTTTAGATTTTTTCTTTTTGGTATATTTACTAAAAGATTAGATTCTATATGGATATAGTGTAAAACTCGGGTTTTACACTCTTCAATTCAATCCTAATTCCTAACATTTCACGTCATCATATCACATATTAAAAAAATATGCACAAACATATCCATTCAATTTTAATACCTATCTGAAAATCCAACTAAATGAAGAGTTTATTAAAATGTTATTAGGTATGACAGGACACATTGAGTTTTAAGTAAAAAACTACTATGACAATCTTTTATTGGATTGTGTAAAATATGAATTTTACACCTCATCCTTATTAAATTCGACTCATAAAACATATAAACGCAACAATTATTAAAAGAGATTAAATTCTACAAGAACTTGGTAAAACCCTTTGATTTACACTTTTCAATAAGGACATGTCACATCATCATATTACTAAAACATAAATAGATCACATAGGATACATCTCAATAAATATCATATTTTAGGTTTCAAATAAAAGGCTGATGTGATATTTTTGGGTGTAATATGATATATTGAATTTTAAGTAAAAGATTGACGTGACAATCTCTTATTGGATGGTATTACATTTCATCCTTACCAAATTTGGACTATTATTAAAATTTCCCTGGTAATAAAATCATTAAAGAAACATAATAATGTCAACTTTTATGTTCTCTAAAAAAAATGTCAACTTTTATGTATCACTAAGTTTATACTGTGTATCCAAGAGTTAGACACTTTTTTTTTTTTTTTGAGAAACTAAAGTTAGACATTTTTGAATATACACTTTAAGACCTTCTTTCATCTCTCTGTATGTGTGTTAAAATACTTAATATTCTAAAAAAAAAATTTATACTATTTAGAAATTTGTTGTTACGTCATTATAATATTTTTGTATTCTAATGAAAAACAAAATTTACAAAATAAGATATTTTTTATATTTTAAATCGGTACTATTTTAAATTTTTTTTGCTAAGACAAAATTTTCGTTAAAACTAAAAAAGAAATCTAGTCTGTCTTCTAGGTACTCAAAACAAAATGAGGCAAAATAAATATTAGTATTGTAAACTTATTTGGGGTATAACATCATATCATATTGTATATCGGCGTATACTATATGATAAAAGGTGGGTCATTTAAAAGTTGGGTCTTAGATGTCAAACGATCATCCTTTCTACGTGACAAGTGTCTACACTCTCATTATTTATTAAAGAGCAAAAATCACAAAAACAGAGGTTATAAATTGAAACTCTATAAAAACAATCACATTATTTATTAAACTAGTTTTTTTTTTTTTAAAGGAATTGGTATATCTGTTTTGGTCTTATCAATTTTTTTTATTGAATTGTTCTTACATTATAATTTATCAATAAAAAAAAAATGTATTATCTAAAATTTTCAAGAAATCAAGTTGATTTTGAAGACGCATCCATTTTGAAGAGACCGACAAGAATTAAATATTGATTCATGAACGTTTTTCTTTATTATTAAAGTTATCATTTTGCATACAAAATGTGTGATCTTTTTAGTTTCTTTTTTCTTTCTTAACTAATCTATTTAAACGACATAAAATTTTACATTTACTCTAAACTTATACAAACATTTTACCATAGAATTTTTAGCCCTTTTTTTGTAAATTACAAATTACACCCCTAACGTTTAGAAGTGTTGCATTTTACACTCTAAAATTTCATAATTTAGATTTTACTATCTGAAGTTTGGGGTTATTTGAATTTTACACTCTAACATTTCAAATTTTAGTTTTTATCCCATAAATTTTAGGAGTGTTTGAATTTTACTTTCCAAAATTTGGAGATGTTTGTATTTTACACCATAAAGTTTCAAATTTTGGGAATTTAAAATCCAAACACTCCTAAACTTTAGGGGGTAAAATCCAAATTTGAAACGTTAAGGTATAAAATTCAGATACTCCCAAACTTTAGAGGATAAAATCTAAATGTTAAAACTTTAAGTTGTAAAATCCAAATACCTCCAAACTTTAAGGGTTTAATTTGCAATTTACCCTTTTTTTTTATAACTAACAAAAAGCCCATAAGATAGATTAATATATGGTGTTTTGATAACCATATTGATAAATTTCTCTTATTTGTAAATTATTAAATTATTGGATTAATTTGAAACTCTCCATTATTTATAGTGTTTAAAATGTATTTTCCTTCTTTTGGCTAATAAAAGAGTGAAATGTAAAATATTTCAAATTTTAGTTACAATCACTCTAAACTCATACTACTATTTTACCATAGAATTTTTTTAACCCCCCCTTTTTCTTTTTTTTATACTAATGATAGGCATTATAAGATAGATCACCATATTATAAACTTTCTCTTTTTTATAACTTATGAAATTATAGAGTTTAATTTGAAACTTTTAATTAATTCTAATGTTTAAAATATATTTTAATGGTGCATTAGCTCTCTCATTTAAATATATATGACCAAATCATCTTAAGAAACTTTTCCTCATCCTATCTTCAATAGGGTCTACCCTTCTTTTTAAGCAGATTTCTTTATTTCGAATTTTGTCTTTCCATGTATTTCTATTTATCCATCTTAACATTCTTATTTTAACTACAAATTATTTTATGAGTATGTTACTTATTAATAGTCCAACATTTGGTACTATAAAGCATAATTCGTCATATAACAGTCTTATAAAATTTTTTCCTTAACTTAATTTGTATTTTACGTTCACATTAAACACTTGATGTGCTTCTCCACTTCATGCACTTTGCTCTTATCCTATGATTTACATCATTTTTAATCTCTCCATCTTTATGCATTATTGATCCACAATATTGAAAACTCACCCTTTAGTATCTCTTGACCATCTAGTCTTATCGCTCCTTCATCTCTTTTTCTACTTTTACTAAACTTACATTTCATTTGCTCTGTTTTAGTCCTACTTAATAAAAAAAAAATCTTTAGATTCTAGATCATCTCGCCAACTTCTAATTTTATCCACTAAAACTATATTATCTACAAACAACATACATCAAAAATAAAATATTCACAATAAAATGCATCATCCTGATTTAAAAATGGATGAAGAATAGTCACACATCACTCACTCATATAAAAAATAAAGTATAAAGTATTTAGTTCTAAGTAATAGTGGCAGGTTTTTTTTTTTTTTTTTTGAGTAAATAGTACTACTTATTAAAACATACACGAAAATAATAATAGTATTTTAAACTAGGTTTATAATACATTACATAACCAAAAATAGTGGCAGGTTAAGCAGTTTCCTGTAACCCAAAAAAAAAGAAAAAAGCATTCATGTTGCCCAAGTTTTGGTTACGTTTGCCGAGAAGAATGAGGTGACTCTCATTTGCTCTAAATTAAGTTTTGCTACGGTTTTTTACTTTTTATCAAAAATTAAATAAAGAAAAGTATAAGAGTATTTTCTTTTCTCCAGTTTATCTAACAAGTTTGGGTTATTTATAAAAGTAATGCTTTTCACAACGATTTGACAATAAGTTTAGCTAGCAAGTAATTACTGGTTCTAAATGGGTCAACCACTATCATCATTTTTTTACTCACTAATAATAACTTGTTTCTTAAGATTTGTTGCAAAAATATTATGTATATAGTATTACTCTATTTATAATTTATTAAAGATTTAACAAAACATAAATATTCTTCTTTAAGTATTATACATTAGATTCTCGAATTAAATTTAAATGCATGGTTACATTTATCAATGAAACACATCCGTGTTAATTTTTACGAGAACAATTATATTTAACGCAATTATGCATTTGAATTTAGTTGAGAAACTTAATTTACTACACCAAAAGGAACTCTACCAAATTTTATCTCACATATTATTTTTAAAGGAACTCTACCAAAAGGAACTCTCAATTATTTTTAAAGCCAAATAAAGTATATCAAATGAACTCTAATACACAACTAGAGATGTAATATCTTCTGAAGATGCATGTGACTATTCTATATGAGAGGAACATTTCCTGCTAGTTTTTGTATACCTCAGGTATTGTATACAACGAGTATGATGGACGGTAAAGATTGGAGGAGCAGTTGTTGTCGCTTTGGGTTATGAACAACGTGTTGGACGGGCAGTGATGGGTCTGCCATGCTGGCATAGAGGGGGCCAATTGTGGTGCCATAGTAAAAAATTATAATAATAAAATAACATAAATTTTGGTTATGATGAATAATTGAATCTAGCTGATCAGTATTTTACTATTGTCTCGTGAAAATATGAACTCAGCTCCACTCTACAAAGTAACACATTATTTATTTTAGTTTATTTAAAACCTGGATGCACAGACACAGTCTCACATATACATGTCCGAGTACGATACAGTAATATGAGTAATTTTTGAAAAATTATAATATGATACAATAGATTGGACACCGTTATGACATGAGTACAACATGAATATGACATGGGTATGACACTCCAAATAAAAGGTCTGTACATCCTAGTTTAATAAATGAATAATTTTTGGAAAATTATAATATGATATGGTAGATTGGACACCATTATGACACGGATACAACATTCCAAATAAAGTGTCCGTGCATCCTAATTTAATACATGAAGCTAAATTTAAATTTGGATTTAGGCTCAATTATAAAATGTTTAAGCTCAAACATAGTAATGTATTGTGAAAAAACTCATGGTATAAGGTTAGGGACGGAACCAAGATTTGAACTTAGGGGGGGCGAAAGCATGAACAAAAAAAATTTCAAGTGACATGGTATATTAAAAAAAAAAATCATGGTAGACAAAACAATTGCACTTTATTACCATAAATATTTAAGTGAAGAAGGAAATAATATGAACCAAAAAAGTTGAAAGTTACAATAGGATATTCAAACCTTTTCGAAGAAGAATAAAAAAAGAAGACGACTTCGGATCTCCAAATTTTGGATAATTGGAATTAATATGTTAATTTTATCACATTGACCAACTCACCAATATGATAAACCCATACTTTTGGATGCAACTAAAAATCACACTAATGAAGTTTTCAAAACTTTGTTTGAGGATTTTAAAAAATTAGGATATTAATATTAAGAGTTGGCAATGCTACATCATCAATATTGGCTTCTAAAATAATTTTGCATTTTATCTTTTGAAAAAAATTTAAATATTGTAATTGACTTTTCCATAATTTATAAATCAATTAAAAAGTTATATAAATTATTGTCACCCCCATAAGGGAATTTTTTTTTTTATGAGATTTTTCTGGTTATGAGTTATTGAATTATGATATTGGTGATTTGTAGATTTTTTTTTTTTTTTTTTTTTGAGAAAATTTCAACCTATGGCGTCCGCTCCTGATAATAGCTCTTTATTATCAGACCAAGACACCAATCAGTTTTTGGTGTAGGCGGGGATTGAACCCCAGATCTCTTATACAACCATCAGAGACTTTACCAGTTGAGCTAACTGGAACCCACGATTTGTAGATTTTTTGTTGTGTTGTATTTGGAATATGGAGGGGCCATGGGTCTAAAGAAAGTGTTAAGTGATTAGTTTCTTTTGGGCTATTTGGGCCAATCCAAAAATTTGAGGGGAGCCAACTATAAACTCTAAAATACGAGCATGCAAATAAAATAGCTAATTTGAAGAGGAGGAAATAAAATAGCTAATTTGAAGAGAGGAGGGGCCCCCCTCTGCCCTTAATGGGTCCGTCCCTGTATAAGGTTTGATTAAAGTACTATGTTTGAGTTTAAGCCTTTTATAATCGAGCCTATATATGAATTTAAATCAAATAGTACAAGCTTTGATTAAAGGAAATTGGAGATAGTATTGTGTACTTTGAATCAACTAAAGAAGAATGCATGGTATGCTCTCCAAAAATGTTTCTCTCACAGTAACCAGCTAAAATTTATCCCATCAAGTGTGGTGATATCTCTGTTCATATTCAAGATTAATCTTCATTCTCAGCCTATTTCACTACCCTTAAAAGAATTATTGAGATAAGGTTAAATATTTATTTCCCCTTCCCGCTAGTACCTGTGGTGATACGAGAAAGCTTGCTCTACTAATTGTAATTGATACAAGATGATTTTTTTTTTTCAATTCGTAATGAGTCTGAATGATTATTTTTAAATTACCCAAAATCAATTGTTAAAAATAGAATCCCTTTCTACCTTAAGCAAAGCATTGAGAACATTCAGATACCCAGTGGAAACTGGAAACTGCTGCAATGGATCAACTTTCAACAGCAAAAATGCATTTTTGGGCACTAAAATATTGGTGTTGCAGGGAGAGGTAATGAATATGGTGGACGCATTGACCGCATTGATATTGTTGTTAACTCTCTTGGGGCACCTTGGGAAACTTGTTACAACAATGATTTTAAAGAAAATCATTTGATTCATACAATAAGTATGGATTCATAAAAAATAAAATGGGAGACTTCTACTTTATTGGACTACTACAAGTATAAGACATTAGATAAGGTTAATGCAAGTAAAAAAATGATACGATGATATACACAAAAGAGCTAATTATATTGGCTACAAGAGGATACTTACAAATATTATAACAAAAGTATTTTTTTGTTCAATTTAATTCAGAAGAAGATAATTGTTGGACATTTGAAGATGAGTCCAAACCACATTCTATATCTAACATAGTTGATGCAGAAACAACACCCAATGGCTCATACATATCATTTCTAGCACAATCAACCTCTTCATAGTTTTGTTGAACTTCTTGGAACATTTGAATTGCCTCTAACTCCATTGCAACTTCTTTCATTGTAGGTCTTTTCTTCCCCTTCAAGTTCAAGCACCTTTTTGCAAGCTTTGCCATTGCAATCATCTGTTCCCTTTTATCCTCATTCATGATTCGAGCATCAAGCATATCAAAAAAATTATTTCTATCCATTGAATGAATGAAATATATAGCTAAACTTCGAAATTCTTGTGTCGTTATTGAAAAAATTGTTTTTTCTCCAGTTAAGAGCTCAACAAGGACAACACCAAAACTATAAATATCACTATTTTCTATAAATTGACTTGTTTGAAAATATTCAGGGTCCAAGTATCTGAAAGTGCCTTGTACTAATGTGGTGTTTAGGTGAGTTTGATCAATATCAACATATCTTGAAGTCCCAAAGTCTGCCACTTTTGCTCTATACTTATCATCTAGGAGTATATTTGTTGAGTTAATGTCTCGGTGGGAAATAGGTAAAGAAGTTGATGAGTGTAAGTAAAAAAGAGCCCCTACAACTTCTGTGGCAATTCTTAAGTGCATATCTCACATTTGTGGAAACTCCTCATTTTGATCTCTAAGATATTGGGATAGAGTTCCATTAGGAATAAATTCATAAACTAACAAAGGAAATTTTGTCTCCAAACAACAACCAAGTAACTTAACCACATTCCTATGGTTAATTTGTGGAAGAATGATGACTTCGTTTATGAATTGTTTGAGTTTTCCTTCATCAGTTACCTAGGATTTTTTTACTGCAACAATTTTTCCATTTGGCAACATGCCTTTGTGAATAGTGCCTTATCCTCCTTGGCCAAGTATTCTATTCACATTAAAATGGTCAGTGGCCTTGTCTAGATCTTTTGGATCAAACAATTTGATTTTTTCAACATTGACTTCACTTGAAGATGTGGGTTCCAGTTAGCTCAACTGGTAAAGTCTCTGATGGTTGTATAAGAGATCTGGGGTTCAATCTCTGCCTACACCAAAAACTGATTGGTGTCTTGGTCTGATAATAAAGAGCAATTATCAGGAGCGAACGTCATAGGTTGAAACTCTCTCAAAAAAAAAAAGAGACTTCACTTTAAGATAAATATTGTTGTAATAATAAACCACCATTTCGTTTGAAGAACTTCTTCTTGCATTTAATGTTCCTCATTTCCTTTAGTATTTTGTAGGAACACCATCCACCAATAATTAGAAAAAATAGCCCAAGTTCTATATTACCGCCTGCTTAATTCAATGAAACTGGAAAAAATTATCTGTTGTACTAAAGGTTCTAATAATTTTGATCGAGAACTTCAACTTAAGGGACATGTTACATTCCTATACATCAATATATGAGTGAGAAAGTATGCATTTAATTTGGCATGTGAGAGAAAAAGAAGAAAATAGATAGTTTTAGTAAGGATTTATGAAGAATAATTGGAATTTTCTTATCAGTATTGTGATCAAGGAGAATTAATAATAATATTCAAAATGGATCAGTGGATTTGTCATGTTGTTTTTACTTTTACACTAGATGGTTTTGCATACAAATTTGATATGTTCTTGTGTGAATATTTTCTTAGTGATTGACTAGTTGCATATGTGATTTTGTCTCTTTTTTTGTCTTGATTTTTTTTTAAAATTTAATCCACATGTAAACCATAATTTAGTCCAAGGCAAAGAAAAACGGATGCCATCAACATTATATATGTGTAAAAAAAAAAAAAAAGGACAAGTCCTCCTAGTCTTATGGGGGAAGAGGGGATCAGAATATATGGTTTGACAGGAAAACCTCATGAATAATAGTTATTATGTTTAGAGATTCTAAAATAAATTTATTTGTAGCCAAATAAAGAAAAAATAACAAGCAAAAAATGTAGTTATAATTTTGGTACAAAGTTACATCAGTACAGTTTATTTTGCAGGGCTGTATATGGAATGCTTGGATCTCTTAAGTCGACGAAATATATAAGATTGCTTCTCTATTGCACATATGTGGAACAATGATATAACTTTATATTGTAGAATACAATTCAACAATGAAAAGGAGTGTTTTTTTTTTTTTTTTTTTGGAGCAGAAAAGGAGTGTGTTGTTTTTTGTAAATGGGAAGAATGAGATGTTAACTGGTTAAATTGGTTTAAAAGTAAGAAGAGAGGAAAGGGAAGAGTGATGAAAATATATTTATATTTTTGTTTAGATTGGGTACTGCTCTCAATTTTCATAAACTTAAATTAAGATTTGAGATACTTCTATTAGTTTGACAAAATATGATCAAGAACCAGAGTAATTGAGTATTTACATAAAACATGAAGTGTGTAGAACATAAAAATTTATATTGGATGATTAATGATTATAAATTTGCATTATAAGTTCTAGGTTGCTAGGACTCCGCCTGCCTCCCTTACCACAGTTCTCTCTCACTCTAACACCAATTGATGGTCTAGTGTGGAAAAAAATAATAAAAAATTGGTGTTCTTTATCAACAGTGTCTAATTAACTATAACTATAAATCTATAATTGATGGTGAAATTGGTCTTCTTACTACCAAGTTGGTTGAAAAAAATAAATTCATGGATGGGCCACCAAACCTTGATCAACTAGCCAATTTGGCTACATAGCATATCAAAGATTTTTTTTTTTTTTTTAACAAAGAATTTTTATTCAATTGTGCCTTTTGGCATTATATATTTAGGAGTATATATATCATATATTACCATGTCTGAAAGCAAAAAGTAATTTCCGCGGATGACTTAAAAATTAAAATAATCAAAATTTCAGAATTTCAAAATCAATTAATACGAGGAGGCAGTGAATCGAAAGGTATGTGCCAAAGTTTTATATTGATCATATAACAACCAAAACTCAAACAAAACAACAAAAGCATAAACCCACAAAATTTAGAGACAAAAATATAAACCCATATCAGTGTATAATCCTAAGTGTAGAGAGAGAACCTAAAGATTGTGGGTGGCACCGTTGAGCTAAGTTGTGGGTGCGCAGGACAAGAGAAGCAAAGAGAATGGCTAGAACTGGAGCGTATAACCTTGTTCCTTCTCATGTGGGTAGGGTTTTGCTTAGCAGCGGTTTGGGTTCTTGTGGTTGGATTGGAAGTGAAGAAGTTAGAGAGGCAGAAACCTAGAAGAAGATCAGATAGAGCATAAACACGAGAGAAAAGTGTAGAGAAATTTGATTTGTTATTTTCTTTTCTTTCTTGTTTTTTTGGTTTATATATATTACCTGCTAAACCGGTAACCAGTATCTATTAAAATTAAATGAATGGTCAAGATCAAAATAATATTAAATTAATGTTTCAGATTTAGGTGGGTACCGTGCCCACCAAAAAAAAGAAGGGGTACGGTAGAATGACCCTAGTTACAAGGGGAAACTAACAAATATTTTAACATAAGTTTTTTGTTCAATCTAATTTAGAAGAAGATAATTGTTGGGAATTTGAAGATGAGGCCAAACCACATTTTATATCTAACATCATTGATGTAGAAACAACATCCCATGGCTTGAACTTTTCATTTCTAGCACAATCAACCTCTTCATAGTTTTGTTGAACTATTTGAGACATTTGAATTGCCTCCAATTCCATTGCAACTTCTTTCATTGTAGGTCTTTTCTTCCCCTTCAAGGTCAAGCATCTTTTTGCAAGTTTCGATACTGTAATCATTTGTTCATTCTTATCCACATTCATAATTCGAGCATCAAGAATATTAAATAAATTATTTTTCTCCTTTGAATAAATGAAATATGTAGCTAAACCTCTAACTTCTTGTGTCGTTGTTGAAGAGACTGCTTTCTCTCTAGTTAAAAGCTCAACTAGGACAACACCAAAACTATAAACATCACTCTTTTTTGCAAATTGACATGTGTGAAAATACTCAGTATCTAAGTATCCAAAAGTACCTTGTACTAAAGTGGTCGATAGGTGAGTTTGATCAATAGCAATAGTTCTTGAAGTCCCAAAGTCAACTACTTTTGGTCTATACTTATCATCTAGGAGTATGTTTGTAGACTTAATGTCTCGATGGTAAATGGGTAAAGAAGCTGATGAGTGTAAGTAGAAAAGAGCTCCTGCAACTTCTTTGGCAATTCTTAAGCGCGTATCCCATTTTGGTGGAAACTCCTCATTTTGGTCATTAAGATATTGAGATAGAGTTCCATTAGAAATGAATTCATAAACTAACAGAGGAAATTCTATCTCCAAACAACAACCAAGTAATTTAAACACGGTCCTATGGTTAATTTGTGAAAGAATGATAACTTCATTTATGAATTGTTCGATTTTTCCTTCATCAATTACCTTGGATTTTTTTATAGCTACAATTTTTCCATCTACCAACATGCCTTTGTGAACAGTGCCTTGTCCTCCTTGGCCAAGTATTCTATTCACATTAAAATGATTAGTGGCCTTGTCTAGATCTTTTGGATCAAACAACTTGATTTTCTCAACATTGACTTCATTTAAAGATAAATATTTTTCTAACAATAAACCACCATTTCGTTTGAAGAACTTCTCCTTACGTTTATTGTTTCCCCTTTTCTTTAGTATCTTGTAGAACCACCATGCCCCAGTAAGTATAAATAATAGCTCAAGTTCTGTACTTTCTCCTGCTTAATTCAATGTTAATGGTTAAAATTATCCACTGTGCTGAGGGTTATAGAGTAGTGATTGTTGCACGCATATAATAATTTTGATTGAGAACTTCAAATCAAGGGACATGTTATGTTTCTATATATGAATGAGAAAGTGTGCATTTCGGCGTGTGAGAGAAAAAGAAGCAAAAAGATAGTTTTAGTAATTTATGACGCATAATTGGAATGTTTCTGTAGGTGATGATTCTTACCAGTATTGTGGTCACGGAGAATGATAATTTTCAGAATGTAAATTCATCTCATTTGTCTTGTGGTTTCTACTTTTACACTAGATGATTTTGCATGTAAATTTGACATGTTCTTGAGTGAATATTTTCTTAGTGGTTGTCCAATCGCATATGTGATTTTCTCTTATTTTTTGCTTGAATCTATTACGTTTAAATTAATCCATATGTAAACCGTAATATAGGAGAAAGAGGCCAAAATGGGAAATTAGCTATAATTTTCAAACAATATAATTAGCCAGCAATATTTTCAAACTATATTTTTTACTAGCATCTCGAGTCTAAGAGACTCGATTTTGGCTTATAAATCGAGTTTCAAAGACTCGATTTCTATGGTCTGATGTGACATCTTTTTCCACGTGGCGACCACCTGGAAATTGAGTCTCTAAGACTCGATTTGTAAACCAAAATAATTTATAAAAATTTTAAGATGTATAAGTTGAAACACCAAAAAAAAAAAAAAATACCGATCGGAGAGAAAATACAGATCGGAGAGAAAGTACAGAGAGAAAGACTCGCGTGGCCTGGGTTGTGCGCGGCCCAAGCCGCGCGGCCTGGGTGCGCCAACGCCGATCTCCACCCCACACCCAAACACCGATCTCGCTTTCCTCTCCGTTCAATTGCACAGCTAACGATGATCTGGGTTCAATCGTACAACCCACAACGATCTCGGTCTAGGTCTCTAGATTCTTTGGATTTGGCGAACAACCCGGCGAGGTAAGGTGAGATCAGATTCAGTTTTGGGTCTCGGTGTGGGTTCAAAAATGGTCTCTGATCTTATCTGATTCTTTCTCTCTTCAAGTTCATTGTGCTGGGATTGCTGTATTTATGGGATTTCTTAAAAAAAAAATTTGGGTATTTCTGGGAAGACTTGAGATTTATAATATGTTTGTTTTATAAATCGAGTCTTAGAGACTCGTTTTTCATGTGTGCGCTACGTGGAAAAAATGCCACATCAGACATGATCAGACCATGGAAATCGAGTCTTAAAGACTCGATTTATAGACCTTAAATCGAGTCTTTTAGACTCAAGATACTAGTAAAAAATATAGTTTGAAAACGTAGCCTACTAACTATATAGTTGAAAAGTTATGTCCAGTTACCCATTTTCGCCGGAGAAAGACGTACCTATTAAGAACGTTATGATCCCAGCTGAAGTAGTCTTTGAAGTATCACTATAATAACCATAGTCACTCCCAGCGGTATTTTGGCAGAGTCTATTGTCAGAAGAATTATTCAAACATGGATTGGCATCTGGGTCTGCGCATTGTCTATATCTGACAATATAAATATATATGTAATGACAAACACAGTCAGCATCATATTTATATAAAAGAAAAACCCAAACAGTCATTTATGGCTCTATAATAATATGAAAAATACTAGAGATACAAAATTTTTAATAGATTGTTGCCGTGAGTAGTTATTAGTAAGTGAAAAAGTAACGGATCTAGATGAAAACCTGTAAAAATTTGCCCCCACAACAATTTGTAAAAATGTTGTAAAATATTTTATGACCGTAGTATTATTGTAATAATATATGAGTAGTGTTACTCACACATGCAGTAGATTTACAACAATTTCACAAAAAAACTAAGATGGCAAGTTATTAGTATTAATTTTATCCTTGGTCTATTACTGATATAATTTTTTTACCTACCATTATTAGTAGCTTACCGCCTAAGCTTTGTAAAAAAAAAAAAAAAAGGAATAGGAACTTAAGTGCATAATATAGACATAAAAATCCCCTTCCAAAAAAAAAAAAAAAAAAAAATTTTTATTGTCTTGGTAAAACTAACTTGATCAAGTTTATGAGAGATGATTCAAGTACTTATAATTCTACTGGTTCACTTTCTACCAAATATTTTATTTGACACTTTAATATAATTGATAATTGTAAAGTATGTGGAAGAAAAGAAAAGCGGGCCAAATACTTGAGGTATTGTCAAACAAAATTTTGGAGAGAGTTTATATCCAAATCATTTTGAAGGGAAATTCTTCCAACTCATTGTATAGCGATTCATAAATCTATCAATGTGTAATTTACCAATTTAATTGCAGGACCTATATATTGAATTATGTGACTTATTTAAATCAAAATGAAAAAGTAATAATATAATAAATTTATACCACAACACAACACAAAGACCAAGATTTTGAACAAGATGGAACAAAGAAATAGGTAAACATAATTAATAACCTGTATATGAAATATTTTGGCCATTTCAATTGGAATTCAACTAAATTGATAACTTTGAAATTCAGTCCTAAAACTAATTTGACAACGCTATGAAGCTAGCCTGTGAAACATGTGTTAACAATTAAATTCATAGAACTATTTCACCCCAAATAAATAAATAAATAGACTGCAAGAGGTTTACCTTGACATCCTTGAGCAAGATATCCATTTCCTTCGTAGCCTTGTTTGCATGAACAAGTAAAAGTCAAGTTACCGTCTGAAATTATATGCGATGCACATGTATAGTTTGAGTTAGTATGACCAAACACTGCTCCGTCGGCTCATTAGAAGTTCAAAAAATAGTTCACTAAACCCCCATTCCAATACCACAGGGATGTAGGATATATTTTGGACTTCCAAGTTCAATTGTGTTTGATAGGCCAAAAACGTATTGACCACTTGTGATTAAATTAATTAATTAATTAGTCAAGTTATTAATTAATCAATTTATCATGCAATGAGCGTGGTAGCACAAACAAATCACCAATAAACTAATAATGCAGCGGAAAATAAATAACACGGTGATTTGTTTACGAATGGGGAAAACCTGACGGCAAAAAACCCTACCGGGTGATTTTCAGGTCACCACTCCCAAAACTCTACTATTATCACAACAAGTGGTTACAAGTAAAAGAATCCTAGTACCTTATCAACCTACAGTTGAACCCTTACCCCAATACCCAATTGGACTTGTTCTGTAGTGACAGTTTTCCCCTTTGATGCACGGCTCCCAAGTACGTGACTAACCAATTTGCGCGGATCCCAGTACGTGACTTCAACACCAACTGGAAAGAGAGGTTGGCTGCAAAGTTCTTCAGTTCATCCTACACGATGAAGATCAAGAAGATGCTTGGTCACAAAACCCAAAGGTGCACATACACAACAACTTCTTCAGAAGAGATGAACAAGGGCAGAACTTTGTCTTCAGTCACAACTTGCATGAACAGAGTTTGCTCAATGTTTATGCAACTTGTGTACTTTTTGACGGCCCTTAAAACAATCATTTTATATGTCTAGGGTTAGGAGAAAAGAAGGCCCAAAGACACATTCACGGATCCCAAGAAATTAGATCAGAATTTCTGATTTTATAAACCTCGACAGATAGCAAGGTGTCGAGCAGCTATCGAGCAGGTGTTGAGATTTAATGATTTAGCACTTATTCAGCTTGTTTCTTGGACAGACTTGATGACTTCAACACTTGATCTTGAAACCTTATTTCTTAAAGTATTAAAAACACCTAGAACTACTCAATTACAAGTTGAGTGCGTTTTGTCAAATGATTAGCCAATTACATAAAAGAATGACATATGTTCTTAACAAGTGAACCACATATGTCCTAATAATCTCTTCCTTTGGCAATCCGTGACAAAACCAAAACAAACAAATGAACATATGAGAGAAGTCATAAATCACTCAACTCATATTCACTTGTTAAATACAATAAAATCTATCATAACACAAACTCTTGAAAAACTTTGCAAGAAGAGAGTTTATGGCAAGTAGACTTTGACAACCTGTATTTCTGAAATACTTTAAACAAAACTCATCAAGGCATCTTAGTGTGAAACATAAATAATAGATTGCATACAAGTATAAGAAACATGTGTATAAAGGTAGAAAAGAAACAACACATGTAGAGGTAGGGGAAAGAAACATACATCCACATATAGAGAAAATAAGTACAATGTATGTAAAAACTGGTCACAAGATCTAATGTACAAGAACAAATGTATCTAAAAAGTAGAAAAGAACAAGATACATCAAATCCTTACTACATCCCTTATATCAGCACTCTCCCCTTAACAAAAATGTCCTACACTAACCCTCCCCCTAAGAATGACTACTCTCAGTACCAAAACTACCCCCCTTTTTGTCACGAGTGACAAAGGGTAAGAGTGTCAAGTAGACACCTCTTTAGCAGAGCTAGCATCTTCATCATCATCCGAAGCGTCATCGTCATCACCATCATTATCATCATCCTCAGCATCAGAATCAGAAGCCATTGGAGGAGGTAGTGAAGGAGAAGCCTCAGGAGCAAAGCTACCCATAGTTGCCTGCCGTCGTGCAAAATGACCAACACGAACGTTCACCTAATACAACTCAGTAGAGAGTGTATCAAGGCGAGCATCCATGCGCTGTAGCTGTGCCATGATGTCTCCAAGGGATATATCGCTCATGGATGTGGAGGGAGCAGGTGTGGATGGAGTTGAACGAGATGGAGTTGGACGGGAGGGAGGAGTGGAATCCGGCTGTCGCGACCTAAACTACGCCTCACTACGCTTTACGGTAGCGGCGTCTATGGCACAAATGTGTGTGAAGTGGTCGGACACAGGAAAAGGGACAGAAAAATGGCGTAAGATCCTCGTGATAGCGGAAGGAAAGATGAGCTTATCACGGGACGCCGAATCTAAATGAACATCTATGATAGAGAGAATGAAATGAGAAGGAAAGTCTATGGTAAGATGCTCAAGAAGAGACAACAAAAACCGAGCACGAGGCTCTGTGATGGAGTTATAGTGAGAAAGAGGATGGAGTACAAAAGTCATCACCATGTTCATGAAGCGAGGGCCTTTGGCAAAAGGCTTGCATGGTGTAAACTGACGCTCACCCCAGTCAACAGGGCACTCACAAAAGGCAGCCATGAGCTCATCTTTGGACACAGTCCTCAGACACTCACAACTCGAATAGTCAGGAAACTCTATCCTAGGAACCCGAAGCACATCCGCAACAAGCTGCGGTGTGATAGGAATGCGCATACCTCGAACGCGAGTGAAGAAAAGAGGTATTGAACAATCAATCCCGTGCATGTTGGAGTAGAACTCCTGAATAAGCACGAGAGGACATGTGACCAGGACGTCACACAGTGACTCCCATTCTCGACTGTGAATGACAGAGGGAAGGTCAGTGTCGGCGAAATTCGCCAAAATGACTTGGCATTCCGAATGAACACCTCGTCTAGAGAAGTTCTCTGAGAAGGCCTTACGGGCATCCTCATCACGGAACCGAATGTTAGAAGGAGTAGGATCAGAAGATGAAGATGTCCTAGAATGCAGAGGGTTCTGGGACGGAGCAGGCTTACGTTTAGGTGCCATAGACACAACTAACGTAAACAGAAAGAGAGGGAGAGAAAGAAAGACAATCAGAAAAGTCCCAAACAATTCAAAGATATCAAATATATTGAAAAGAGAGTATGTATGCATGGGAAATGCATGAACATGTGACATGCAAAAGAAATTTCATCATGGGCTCAGCCCAATCCAATCCTACCAGCACACAAACATATTACACACATCTAAATGCATGAAAATACTGTTATAATGCTAATGTGATGCAATGCATGAGATTTTAAACACATGTAAGTGAAAACCCATCCCAAAATATCAATAAATACTCATCAATTTTGAAAAACCCCAAAATTTTTCAAAAACCCCAAAATCTAGGTTTCAAATCATGAAATGCATGAAAGATGAAGAGATAGGAAGCTTACCAAGTGAAGAAAAACTTGAGGAAGCTTGAAAAAACCTTGAGGAACAAGATTGGAGTAAGATGAGAGTGTTTGGGAGAGAAAAACAGAGAGCTATTGAGAAGGAGATCGACAAAAATGAGATGCGGATCACAAGAGGGGTTTAAATAGAAACCTCAGTAAATCTCGATAGATAAGGTATCGAGAGGTGTCGAGCCATCTGTCAAGGAAGGTGTCGAGAAAAAGAACGTCGACAGCTACAGGTGTCGAGGAGGTAGTGAGGAATGAACACCAGAACTAAGAACAGAAGCTCGATCGATCGACCAGGTATCGAGAAGCTATCGAGGAGGCAAGAGATTTCTCGATCGATCCACCAGGTGTCGAGGAGGTGTCGAGATTGCGATAAGAAAAAGCTTAAGAAGCTCGACAGATATCTAGGTATTGAGGAGGTGTCGAGCCAACTTTTAAAAACAGTTTTTCGAGAAGTGAAAAACATAGACATGAATGCAATCCAACATGCAACTCAACAATGATCAAATTCACATATTAATCTCTCAAAATCATCTCTCAACAAAAATTTTAAGCACATGGATCCTCAGAAACACACACACACACACACACTAAACAAGTCTAACCAATTTTATATTTCAAAAACAAGTCATGACAGTTTAGTGAGCGTACATAAGCACATGTAAACCTAGTGATGGCCAAATCACATTGTACCTGCACATATATCAAGAATAGCAAAGAATATTGCGTGTTGTGTGTAAAAAATATCGCAAGATTGCATAAGTGTATACATGTTATGACGATTTGAGATATAAGAAATTTACTTTAACTCACACACAATCATAACTGTTTGATGTGGACTATCACTTTCGAGGTACATCCTATAACTCCCATATCTCCTGGAAAACACGCTTGTAATCATATTTAAAGCATTTTTGATCTTTTTGCTTTTTATTTTCTTTTAAGCATATCATGCATGGGCATATAAAAGAGAGAAAAGAAATACCCAACATGTTAAGCATAGACATTGTACTTTTGCTATGCCAAAGCATACAGATGTCTTTGACACTGCACTTTTGCTATGTCGAAGCATACAAGTGTCTTATTATGATTGGCAAGCAACAGTGGTGAGATGGTTATTTATACATTTCTCTTAGGATTTTCTAGTCCTACCCGTCAAAAAGAGTGATATGAGTGTTAAGTTTAAGAGATAACTTAATCTTACTCATCACAAACAAGAGCCACAAAGCTCACTTGCTTAGTTGTGCATGGAGATGCTCATCTAAGCTACAAAAGATACAAAGTTTAGAAAACTTTGTTTCAATGGCCATCCAAGGTACACAAGTACCAATGTACACAAAACACACCCTGTTTTTGTATTTTTTGATTTTCAATTTTTTATTATTATTATATCAAAAACAAAATAAACAAAACTGAAAATAAACAAACAAAAACATGTTATCAAAGCAAAGCATAAAACTAGACTGACTCAAAATAAATGCAAAACACACAAGTAATGCAACAAACAAAAACAAGAGAAAGAAGAAAGTGATATAATCACTTAGAGTCCTTTTTCTTCCACACCTTGGAAGAACCTTTCCTTTGATTGAATCCTTGAACCGGCGGTGAAGGAGAAGAATTGAACCCGTTCAAGTTCGAAAGGAACATGAGGGCTTTCAGAAGATCTCCAAAAGGAGCAAGAGAAGATTGAAGCTGATTTTGGCTTCCAGATGCTATCATGCCGTTGCTCTGTTAAGTGGCTAACCACTTATAGCAGCTCCACAATGATGACAGAGATGCTGCTTCTTCTGTTTAGGTTTTTGAGAGATAGCCTTCTTAGCTCTAGGGTTTTTAACATCTTTCTTATCTTACTTAGGGGGTGCTCCTAAGATAGATTTACCCTTATCTAAGTTCTCACAAACTAATTCAATTTTAGCATCACTGTTTTCAATTTCAATATTATTAGCGGGTGGAACAAAAACAGTAGAACTAGTAGAAGCAATATTAGAGGAAGAAAGATCATACCCTAAACCCATTCGATCTGAAGCAGATTTCTGAATGCTGAGCATCTCATCAAACTTTGCACTCGAGGTCCTCTCCAACTGAGCTCTAACTTGAAATAGCTCCGCCTCAAGTTTCTTTGTCTTCTCAGCCAAGAAATTATTCTCAAACCTCAGCGCTCTAATAGTATGATTTGCCTCATCAAACTTTGTGGACAACTCTTCACGGTCAAGTTCCACATCGCTGAGCTTCTTGGTGGTCAGCCTATAGAGTTTCTCGTGTTTCTCAGACAGCTTGTATAGCTTCTCATATGCTGAATGGATATCATCTTGATCATCCATCTTCTCACACTTAGAATCCACCAATTCTTCTTCTTTTTCCACTTCATTAACAATCCCTTCAGTAGGATTGACTATGTCAGTGAAGGCATTTAAGATTTCGTCATTCTCACTATCGGAATCATCTTTAGGCTCAGTGTCACTCAAGGTTGCAGCAAGTGCCTTACTCTTCTCAATGCTTTTGAGATATGTGGGGCATTCTTGCTTCATGTGACTGAATCCATGACACTCAAAACATTTTGGTCCTGTGGGAACAGTGTACTGACCGCCATCCCTTGCATCATTTTTCCCTTTGTCTTGGCCCTTAGACTGAGAAGAACTAGATTGTCTGCGGTCCTTGTCGAAGTTCCTTCCATTTGCATTCTTCAAAACTTCTTGAACTGCCTGGTGATGTAGGACTTCATCTTGGAATCTTCATCATCTGAAGACTCATTTGTCTCACTGCTCTTGGTCTTCAGTGCCATGCTCTTTCCTTTACCCGTTTTGCCAATTCTGGTCAACCCTAGCTCATAGGTCTGCAAGTTTCCAACCAGCTCAGTCAAAGGTATCTTATCAATATCCTTTGATTCTTCTATCGCCGTAATCTTGGCATGGAATCTCTCGGGTAGAGATTTGAGCACTTTCCTCACAATCTTGGGTTCAGGAATGGTTTCCCCAAGATTGAAAGCAGAGTT
This sequence comes from Quercus aquifolioides, assembly GCA_019022515.1. Classification (NCBI taxonomy): domain Eukaryota; kingdom Viridiplantae; phylum Streptophyta; class Magnoliopsida; order Fagales; family Fagaceae; genus Quercus; species Quercus aquifolioides. The sequence continues at coordinate 83,974 of JAFHAW010000130.1, read as the reverse complement.
CACTATGTCCTTCAGCTTGGCATAGAACTCATCAAACGACTCATCCTCCTCCATCTTAATCTCTTCAAAGTTTGTAGTGAGCCTCTGAAGCTTTGAATCCTTGACAGCCTTTGTACCCTCATAGGTTGTCTAGAGGATGGTCCATGCTTCCTTTGCAGTTTCAGTAGATGATATCTTCTTGAATTCCTCATTGGTGATTGCGCTAAATAAGGCATTCAACGCTCTACTGTTGAAATTTGCCGCCTTGATCTTGGCTTCATCCCAATCGGCCGGCGCTTCCTTTGGCTTAGTCCAGCCAATCTCTACAGCTTGCCACACTTTCCCATCTAAAGACTACAAGAAAGCTCTCATGCGTACTTTCCAGTATACATAGTTAGTGCTATCAAATAAAGGAGGTATAATTAACGGCTGTCCTCTATCCATGATAAATAGGGGTCAATGGATCAACACAGCAAATATTAAACCTAATCAGAGTGTGCTTGCTCTGATACCACTTGATAGGCCAAAAACATATTGACCCCTTGTGATTAAATTAATTAGCTAAGTTATTAATTAATCAATTTATCATGCAATGAGTGTGGTAGCACAAAAAAATCACCAATAAACTAATAATGCAGTGAAAAATAAATAACACGATGATTTGTTTACGAATGGAGAAAACCTAACGGCAAAAAACCCCACTGGGTGATTTTCAGGTCACCACTCCCGAAACTCCACTATTATCACAACAAGCGGTTACAAGTAATGGAATCCTAGTACCTTACCAACCTACAGTTGAACCCTTACCCCAATACCCAATTGGACTTGTTCTGTAGTGACAGTTTCCCCTTTTGATGCATGGCTCCCAAGTACGTGACTAATCAATTTGCGCGGATCCCAGTACGCGACTTCAACACCAACTGGAAAGAAAGGTTGGCTGCAAAGTTCTTCAGTTCATCCTATACGATGAAGATCAAGAAGATGCTTGGTCACAAAACCCAAAAGTGCACATACACAACAACTTCTTCAGAAGAGATAAACAATGGCAGAACTTTGTCTCTGGTCACAACTTGCTTGAATAGAGTTTGCTCAATACTTATGCAACTTGTGTACTTTTTGACGGCCCTTAAAAAATCCTTTTATATGTCTAGGGTTAGGAGAAAAGAAGGCCCAAAGACACATTCACGAATCCCAAGAAATTAGATCAGAATTTCTGATTTTATAAACCTCGACAGATAGCAAGGTGTCGAGCAGCTATCGAGCAGGTGTCGAGTTTTAATGATTCAGCACTTATTCAGCTTGTTTCTTGGACAGACTTGATGACTTCAACACTTGATCTTGAAACCTTGTTTCTTTAAGTATTAAAAACACCTAGAATTACCCAATTACAAGTTGAGTGCGTTTTGTCAAAGGATTAGCCAATTACATAAAAGAATGACATATGTTCTTAACAAATAATATGTGTTCTTAACAAGTGAACCACATATGTCCTAACAGTGTTTGTTTCGTGAGCCTTGAACCAATTTTGTTCCACTAAAAATGCATACTTGCATTCATGGTCAATGATGGCGGTATTTCTTGTTTCTATAGTTGCATTGAATACCCCGGGATATCGAGGGATCGTAGTTTGGTAGCTTTTGAAGCCATAGCAACCTTGTGAGTAGCTATAAGGTGTAAATTTCTTACACGCAGATATGCACGCAGCAATAACATAGCCATGTGGGGATTTCATAGAGGCATAGATATTGCAACCTATGGCAATAAATCTGTTGTGGTATGAGAAGGAAAAAGGGCTTCCTGCTAAGTCCACGATTTCTATGCTCATTGTAATGCTATTAGTACAGCTCGAAAATATGGGATGGTTGATGTGAACTGTGCCTTGTAATGAAATCTCCAGCACCTCCAGGTTGAATCTCCTCAAGAAAGGCTTGTGAGAGTCGAAATTTTCTTTGCACGATATTGCATACCAATCGTCATGGTAGCAATTAGCTTCTATTCCGAAAGGGTATGGAATGCTAATATTCCCACAATATGCTTGACATGAAGGCTTTGCTAAACTTGCTGCATTTACGAATGTGTTAATCGACCCCAATAACAAAATTATCTGAAAGACCATTTGCACCACCATCTCTCTCTCCTCTGCGATGATGAATGTGAATGTGTAGTATGTATGTCCAAGCCTAGACTAGCATTTTATAATAAGAAACAAGAAGAAATAGAGACTGAAGAAGACAAAACGGCTGGACAATGTTATTGGATCTACATTCTTACGAGATTTCCGTCATGTTATCATCTAAACATTGTCGATGATATGGACAATTCTCATCTAAACATTATCGACCTATGATACTAAATACGAAATTGGGTAAGTGTTCTAGCTAACATGAATCAAACATTATTTTTATTTGTTTATTTATTTTAATTTTGTTTTTTTGACGGTCACCTGCTGGCATCATACAATCAACATGGAGAGAACTCATGAGCATTGAATATGCTCAAAATGTTTTCATCAACCCAGTGACGGCTTCAAGAATTTTTTCCAGTGTGATTATTATGAAATTTAAATTATACAAAATCTAATAAAAAGATAATTTCATGTATTGACCAAAAAAAAAAAAAAAAAACCACGCAAATACATAAAATCTTACAATTTCATTCTATGAGTTTTATTTATTTATTTATTTTGAAATTGTTGTATGACAGTATTATTATTAATACTAAAAGCTACATCTCTATCAAAATTTTAGTTCAATAAATATTTTCTTGGGTTTTTCCTTTTTGTTTGTAAATGCCTAATATTGGTAAGGGGATCTAATTTTAAGAACAAAATTTGCCTATAAACTTAGTTGTAGCTTAAGGCTATAACTCTTACTAATTAAACAAAATAACATGACCACATATTTTGAAAATCTAACAGTTGAATTGTATGTTCTTTATGTTTTTAAAACATGTGTCGAATTTCATTTCAATCGGATGTTACTTATTATTCTATCCATAAACTTATTTTTTATGTGTAATTTTAGACTACAAAAACTCAAAATTTAAACAATTGATTGATGACACAGTTATTGATCTTTGATTGTATTGATATTTTGTAAGCATGAAGGATATAAGAAGAAAATATAATCCAATGGAGGATTTGTCAAAATTTACATTCAATAAAAAAAAATAAAATTAAGTGAAGTTATAGTCTTAATTTGCAACTAAGTTTGTTGCCTTCAGCTTAATAAAATCACAATTTTTTTTTAAGGTAAAAAAATCATAACCTTTTTTTTTTTTTTTTTTTAAATTTATATATAATAATTTTTTTTCTAGGCCAGGGTGGTCCTGTAACCACCCTGGCATCAGTGTAGAGTCGCCCTTGCATGAACCCAACCCACAAGTTTAATTAATTAAGGGTCATGTTAACAAATGCTTTTAAGGTAATTGTTTTTTTTTTTTTTTTTTTTGAGAAACAACACTTTGATTTTATTAAGCTGAAGGCAAATCTGCCTGATACATATCAAAACAAAAGGACGGAACATCTTCCATCAAAATAGAAAAACCTGTGACATGTCGTGCATGCCTAGCAAGGTTATGAGCTACGCTATTTCCTTCCCTACCAACATGCTGGAATTTTACATTAGTAAGCTGATTAGCCAAGTCAAGTGCCTCTTTTATGAGAAAGGCGAATGGAGCAAAACTTGGAACCTGATCAGTTAAGCCTCTAATGACAATGCTGGAGTCGCCTTCAAATATAACTCGATCAAGACCAATTTCTACCGCAAATTCCACTGCCCGTGTGGCTGCCAATGCTTCCATCTCCACCACCGAGCTAGTCAGCTGAGCATTCTGAGTTAGAGTAGCCATTGCAAGACCTTGGCTGTCACGGATTATCACTCCAAGACCAGCCCGGCCAACATCATCAAAGATTGCTGCATCAAAGTTAGCCTTATACCAATTTGGAGGAGGAGGAATCCATCTTGCCCGCTGTCTGGTTGTCAATGCTGTCAAAGAATGCCGAGGTTGTGCAGCTCGGTATTCAACTAACGCCTCATAAGCTCTCTGCACAATCAGATTTAAGGGGAAACCTGGTGGAGCTGATCTGACTTTGTTTCTCCGGAACCAAATAGTCCAAGACTGCATAGCAAACAGCTCGGCACTACAACCTGACTTAAAAACATGGCTGATCAGATGGCTAAAGTCTGGGAAGACGTTTTGGCCTCTAAAACTCCATTGAGGATCCTCATTCCACACTTGTGCAAGGGCCGGGCAAGACCACAAGGCATGGATAGCATCCTCATCATGTTGGGCACAGAGAGAACACTTTGAATCTTCCACCACGCAGCGGCGCTTAAGATTATTCAAAGTAGGAATAGCGTTTCTGCAGGCCCTCCAAAGAAAATTTCGGACCTTACATGGCACTGTTAAACTCCAAATTCTCTTCCAAAGTGGTTTCATCAGCTTGGCTTGGGAAGGGGGCTGCGAGTTCACCAACTGAGCCTCTGTCTTGAGGAAGTAATAACCGGACTTTATGGTGTACTGACCGGACTGTACATACGGCCAAAAGAGAGAGTCCTCAGAGACAGTGCGGGTTAGAGGGATTTTTACAATTTGGTCGAACTCCATCTGGCTAAAGATGTTAGGCAGCAGCTAAGTATTCCATTGGCGAGTTGAAGAATTAATTAGAGAACTCACCTTGGCATTTTGTAGTTCAGCTGTGAGAGGGCATTGGAGACTTGGGCTTTGCAAAGAAGGCAGCCATTTATCCCCCCAAAGTTTAATAGATTCTCCATTGCCAACTCTCCACTTCGCTCCTCGCCTTATAACCTCCCTACCTTTCAAAATACTCCTCCAAGCATATGACCCTCCATAGCCCTCCTTAGCTTCCATAATAGAACAATTTGGAAAGAACTTGGACTTAAACACTTTGTAAAACAAAGAGTTTGTGTTGTGCAGCAACCTCCATGTTTGTTTGGCCAAAAGAGCATCGTTGAATAAGGATAACTCCTTGAAGCCCATACCACCTTCTGATTTTGGCTCACACATTTTTTCCCACTTTACCCAATGTATTTTCCTACGATCTCCCCTTTGTCCCCACCAAAAGCCACGAATGAGTTTTTCAATTTCATTACAAAGACCAAGGGGGAGCTTGAAACAACACATGGAATATGTTGGGATAGCTTGGACCACGGCCTTAATCAAAACCTCACGCCCCGCTTGTGATAGAAGACTTTCTTCCCATCCTTGAAGCTTCCTCCAAACCCTCTCCTTAATGTAATCAAAGCTTGCCCTTTTACTCTTCCCAACAAATGACGGCAACCCCAAGTACTTCTCATATTGCACAATTTCCGGAACCCCTAAAGCTTCTTTGATTTCATTCCTCATGTCAAGAGTGGTGGATTTGCTAAAGAAGATTGATGTTTTGTCTCTATTAATTTGCTGTCCGGACATGCTTTCATAGGAGGCAAGAAGATCAAGCACCTTTTGACATTCATTTATATTAGACCTGCAAAACAATAAGCTATCATCCGCAAAAAGCAAATGCGTTAGTTTTGGACTTCGTCTACTCAAAGTAAATCCATGTATGGAACCCTCACTTTCCGCCTTCAATATTAAATTGTTAAGGCCTTCCGTACACAACAAAAATAGGAAGGGGGATAGAGGATCGCCTTGGCGAATTCCCCTTGTTGGTTTAATCAATCCCTTCGGTTCACCATTTACCAACACCGAATATGAGACTGTTTTTACACACTCCATCATAAGGCCTATCCACCTTTCATTAAACCCCAATTTTCTCATCACATCCTCCAAAAAACACCACTCCACCCTATCATACGCCTTGCTCATATCTAATTTCAATGCCATGTAACCAGATTTTTTGGAATTATGATTATTCATGCTATGCAATGTTTCAAAAGCCACAAGAATGTTATCTGAGATCAAACGGTTTTTTGTAAAGGCACTTTGGTGTTCAGTTATGATTGAGGGTAGGATTTTTTTTAACCTATTAGCAAGGACCTTTGAAAAGATTTTATAAAGGACATTACAAAGGCTAATGGGACGATAATCAGTGACAGCCATAGGATTTTTTTTTTTTTGGTATTAAGGTTATGAAAGTATGGTTTAGGGGATGGGGGATTGTGGCTGAATTTAGGTATGACAATATGGTTTTAGTGACATCATTACCAACAAGATTCCAATAATTTTGGTAGAAAAGAGGGGGCATACCGTCGGGACCAGGGGCTTTTAACGGGGCCATCTGTTTCAGTGCAACTTCTACCTCCCACGCCATGAACTCTTGTGAAAGTTGGGCATTCATCTCCACGGTTACCACCTTCTCCATTGAATTTAGGCCCAAGGTCGGATTGGAGGATTCAAAGAGGTGTTGATAGTAGGTAGTAAAAGTTTCAGCAATTCCTTCGGGTTGAGCAATCCATTCACCAGAAAAATCATTGACCCCCAAAATCTTATTCTTACGGTGCCTTTGAGTAGCCCTAGTATGGAAATACCTAGAGTTTTTGTCACCGTCAACCAGCCATAACGCTTTTGCCCTCTGCCTCCACATCAAATTTTCCTTCACCAACAATTCATTAATCTCTTGTTTCAGTCCCCTCACTCGGTCATTACTCCCTCCAAGCATTGCTTGCTGTTCGGCCTGAAGCAAGCACTTCCTTTTGTCAATCAATTGTCTCCTCACATGGCCAAAGTTCTTACAGCTCCACTGTGTTAACTCCGCCCCACATTTTTCTATTTTTTTTATCACTTGTCTTTCGGCTTCACATGGAAAGGAGCCTCTCCACACAGCCTCAATAACCCTTCCACACCCCTTGTCAGACATCCACATCTCTTCAAAGCGAAATGGCTTAGAACTTGGCGGAGGGTCTATACCACAAGGAGCAATCCATAATGGAGAATGATCCGAGGTATTGCATGTGAGATGAACAACCTTAGTGCCAGCAAAGTGATTGAGCCAATCTGTTGTGCATAAGGCTCTGTCTAATCTCTCCCAAATTGAATGACCTGAATTATAATGCTTGCTCCAAGTAAACCTTGAACCCGTATACCCTAGATCAACAAAACCACACGCGTCAATTGCCTCACGGAACAATTGCATTTGATTATGATTTCTTCTATTACCCCCCAATTTTTCATCTCCTCTTACCAACTCGTTGAAATCCCCCGCACACAGCCACGGACTCTGAAATTTCCTTTTTAATGTACGTAACAAATCCCAAGACTCATACCGCTTTTGAGTATCCGGTTCACCATAAAAGCCTGTGAAACGCCATTCAGATTCTTTGCTCTTATTTATGATCACATCAATATGGTTTTTGTCCGACCCCTCCACTGTAACATCTATTGTTGATCTCCAAAATAAAACTAAACCTCCACCTCTACTTGTTCGTGGTGAAACAAACATGTGTTCAAATTGAATTTTCCTTTTCACATCCTTTAGCCTAGCTTCATCTGCCCATGTTTCGGCTAAAAACACGACAGAGGGATCTTTTGCCCGCACCATCTCTGCAAGCTCGTTAACTGTACATGGGTTCCCAAGCCCACGACAGTTCCAGACTAAGCAACTCATTGTGTTTGGCGGGGCTGATTATCAGCCTCCACCATTGAAAAAAGTTTGTCACTCTCATCTTCTGAAACCCGCCTATGCTTGCAAGGTAACTCCAGATGAACATCACTCCTCCTCTTCCCACAACTCTTTCCCTCCTCTTTTGTATGGTCAACGGTTTTTGAATGATTCACTCTAGGGATTAACTTTTTTGTTCTTAGGTTGCTCCTGGTAGCAGCCTTCGAATTGGAGGAAGGAGTTTTTGTCCGTGTTGCCCTAGTTCCAGCTGGCTGTGTTACTTGATTCTCGGCTGAGGTGGCATGCTGAACAGGGGAAGGGATATCCTCAATCAATGCCGACTCCTTAAATTGACTTAAATCAGAATAAGTATAGTCAATTCCCGTTACAACCTCATTAAACCCCTTGATTGGAATTTCAAAAAGTTCAGACGTTAGCATCTGATTTGGGAAAGACTTCAAAGCACTAATACCTTCCTCAATTATAGGAGCATTAATAGGAGCATTAATAGGGTCAGAACTGATTGGGAAAGACTCCAAATCGGGCTCACCATCTGGATCAACGTGTAACGCCTCAGCCACATTAACTTCACCAGGCGTTATGCCATTAACACCCTCATCACTGCTCCTATCCGTTGCCAAGGACGTTTGGTTCACCTCCACCGGACCACCATTACCCGTCTGCCCCTCCGCCACACCTGGGGTTGAATTAGAGGCCTGAGCCGTGGATTGAACTCTGGCCTTACTTCGTTCATAGTAACCAGGGACGTAAATAACGTCCTTACCTATTGATGTGTACGGGGTCGCCTTCAATGAAGAATCAAATTGTTGTTGCTCCGGTGTAAGCGTACCTTTACTAGCAATCCATAATTCACAATTCTTATCACTGTGATTCAGCTGTCCACACCAAAAGCAAATATTAGGCAGCCGCTCGTACTTGAATTTCACCCACACTTTTTCGCCATTCTCCATTGTAATTAACCGTCCACGGCATAGGGGAAGGGAGATATCTATGAGTACACGGACTCGTATAAAAAGACCACCATCATCATTCACTGCCCCTGCCGATTTTTGCACCTCACCAACTACTTCACAAATATCTTCAGCCACTCGTCTATTCATGTAACGAACAGGAATATCGTGAACTTGGACCCAGAATAGGGTCGTTTTGAAAATCAAATCACGAACAGGAACATCAGAATTGTATCTTTGCAGCATGACTAAGTGCTTGTCAAAGCTCCATGGTTGGTTTTGCAAAATTCTATCCACATCACCCAGATTGTCAAAAACAAATAAAACTCTCTGCTCCTTATGGTTTCGGATTTTGAAACCATTTGTAGACCTCCAAAGCTGTTTGAAAGTCCTCGCCATTGCTTCCATATTCAAAAATCGAGGGGTTAAGAAATGTGCTGCTAAAAGAAATTCCCCCGATCGTTGGTCACGTTGAAGAACCAAACCTGTTGTCTCCCTCTCCGACAAGGAGAAAGTACTCCATTTTGCAGCCAAATCCTCCATGATACCGTTTTGAGAGAAGACTGCTTACTTAGTGTTTCCCAAATCCCAAAAAGAAAAACCCACAAGCTCTAATGACAAACTTGTTGCCTTAGAGAACAAAAACTCTCCTTCCTAGAAGGGACAAACACTTCTACTGCCGTTGGAAAAGAGAGAGAACTCACTCACCAAGCGACAGAGAGATTTTAAGGTAATTGTTAATAAACAATTTTAGGAAAGTTTTGACCACTTGTACGGAAAATATAAAGAGTCATAAAAAAAATTAATTACTATTTTATTTTTTCATAAAAGTTACTAAAAATATATCCTAAATTAATGTTCTTAGGGCATTTGTTAACTTTTCCCATTAATTATTATGGCTTGAGTTAGTCATTATTTTTTTTTTGGTCCACTTTGACTGGGGTATGCATTTTCACTTGGAGCTGATTTACACGGATTGTTTACAAGTGTTGAATGTTATCTTCAAAGAGATTAAAATATGGGGCCAAAAATTTTGTGTCATAACTCTAATGTGGTAGAATACTGTTGATGCCCACTTTGGCAAGAAGACCCAATAACAAGAAAAAGCTCAACAATATGGGAGATAATAAGGTAGAAGAATTAGCAAAGTGAGAAGAAAACTATTAAGCCCGAATGACAAGCGAGCTCAAGGGAGCCTAAAGAAAGAAGTAGTAAACTCATGAGAATTATGAAAAATGGAAAGCAAGCAAAAATGGGCCAAAGGAGCCCAAAGGAAAGAATTAGTAAATGGGGATGGTAAAAAGGCCAATAAACCCCGAAAGTAAAAGATATGGTAATTGGGTTAGGGAAGCTCGAAAGATTTAACAGAAGCCCATGGGAATGAAGGATTAGAATGGGCAGCAGTAGTACTGGGCTATATGAACTGAGTAAAAGGGAAAGTGCGCGGCAGGCCTAAAGGAGGCCCAGCTAGCAGTAACCAAAACGCAACATGGCAAAAGCAATGAGGTGGCATGGTAGAAGTGTCAGCTAACCCACAAAGAAGACAAAGGCTGGATTGAAGAAGGAAAGAACTATGCCCAAGCAAAACCCAGCCCAAGGAGAAAGCAAGATACAAAGAACGAAGACCCAGTAACTCATCCACACCACAAGAGGTTAATAATGAGTGGCCAAACGGGCAACAAAGACCAGACAAGCCCCCAGGCAATGACAAACGCATGAACGACAAACAAGCCTTGAACTCATATGGAAGTGGAGCACGCATAAGGATCAGACAGCACCCACTTGTACCTAGCCAATATAGGAGCGGTAGGCCATGGGTCAAAAGTAAGAGAAGGTATGGTCTAGCGGTGGGGAGAAGGGGGAAATCTATTCTGGGGTTCCTGCTCTACCTCTTTTGGGGAAAATATTCTGCTGGGATGACATACCACCCAAAAGGGGGAAAGATGAGCTGGAATCACTAGGTGTATGCCATAGGAGTTAGTAAGAGAGAATGTCCAACCCTTATCCGGATGGGAATGCCACGGAGAGCAAGAAAACAAAACAACACTCTTTTGCCTAGGAATGGAACGTGGCACGGCCAGCACAGAGAAGTGGTGATGGCTGGGCAACTGACAAACCAGTGGGTGGTCTGGGAAGGACACCCACACCTGGACAAAAGTAGTTAAGGGGTAAAACAGTAAAACCCATCACGATAGTTTGTATAAAAGGGCATTGGTTGTGCATAGTAGGCAAGGAGGAGGAAGGGTAAGCACATGAGATAACAGAGAGAAGTAAGTAAGAAAGAGTGAAAAAGAAAAGAAGCAAAAAGATAAGAAAGAAAATAGGTAAGGTAACATAGAAATCAAAAAGGAAAAAGAGAGAGTGAAAGGAAAAACGGAGAGTGAGAAAACAAGAAGTATAGTAAAGGCATGTACCAATAGGCTACTCCCTTCCGTCCCTCTTAACATCCTACTCTTTAGTAAGAATTTGGAGATAAGCCATCTAGGCCCATTCTTTCAAAGTGAGCAATTTCTGTGGCAGGATTTCCCCCGTGAGATTGATCACATTGAAGGGTGGTTCCCTTCCTGAACTTAAATTTCTTAAGAAACCAAGCACGGCAGACTAACCATTCTTTCTTCTTCAAGCATTAATATAGTTTCCTTTTCTTTTATTGTTGTTATTAATCTATTTCTGCCGTACTCATATCATTATTTTCTTTCCCCCTTTTACTAAGGGAATGGTTTAATCATCGTCTTTGGTTGATAGCAAGCATATTCTTCTTATTTTTATCATATTACACCGTCCTGCTATAACATTTTTGGGATAGCATCTTTTGCCATGGGCATGTGACCAAGGTCCCAGTAAAGGGGTCCTAGCTTGTGCACAAGCTGGCTTGGGGTGAGTTCCAGTCAAGCCAGTCCCGACTCTCTTACCCTAGAACTATCGGGACATAACGCAGCAGGAAGCAGTCTAGCCTAGAATTACAAAAAAGTCCCACCACAAATACTAAGAGTAATGGAGAAAAATTGGTGGATTAATGTGAAAATAGTGTAACTTACCAAAAGTGCTTATGGGTAATCCACACTTGATTCAAATGTGAGGGGGGCACTTGGACTTGAAGTCCCGTTTCGTATTTTGGATAAGTTTGTTTTGTTCCTTCCAATCTTGAACATAAAGTTTAGCCACTTTAGAGTTAGAAAATATGGAGGATGATTTATGAATTTTAAATAAATAATTGACCTCCTTATATTAAGGACAATTTATAAATTATTTAGATTATGTCCATTACCTTAAAGAATTATTTGTTCTAGATTATCCAGTGCATGCATTCTCGTGATTATTTTCACTTGAATCCAAAGGGATTTTCACACATAATTAATTGAAATTAAAATATTTGATTTATAGAATAAGAAATGGATCCACAAAAAACCAAATGGGAGACTTCCACTCTATTGGACTACTATAAGGTTAAAGTAAGTTAAAAAATGACCGATAAAATTACTTTTGAAATAGAAACAAAGGCGCTTATTATATTGGCTACAAGAGGAAACTAACAAATATTATAATAGAAGGTTTTTGTTCAATCTAATTTAGAAGAAGATAATTATTGGGCATTTGAAGATGAGGTCAAGCCAGAATCCATATCTGACATAGTTGATGTAGAAACAGCATCCCATGTCTCGTACATTTCATTTCTAGCACCATCAACTTCTTCATAGTTTTCTTGAACATTTTGGAACATTTGAATTGCCTCTAACTCCATTGCAACTTCGTTCATTGTAGGTCTTTTCTTACCCTTTAAGTTCAAGCACCTTTTTGCAAGTTTTGCCACTGCAATCATCTATTCCTCTTTGTCTTCATTCACAATTCGAGCGTCAAGAATATCAAATAAACTATTTGTTTCCATTGAATAAATGAAATATGTAGCTAAACTTCTGAATTCTTGTGTCGTTATTGAAGAGGCCGCTTTCTTTCCAGTTAAGAGCTCAACAAGGACAACACCAAAACTATAAACATCACTCTTTTTAGTAAATTGACTTGTTTGAAAATACTCAGGGTCCAAGTATCCAAAAGTGCCATGTACTAAAGAGGTGGTTAGGTGAGTCTGATCAATAGCAACAGATCTTGAAGTCCCAAAGTCTGCTACTTTTGCTTTATACTAATCATCTAAGAAGTATGTTTGTAGACTTAATGTCTCGATGGTAAATGGGTAAGGAAGCTGATAAGTGTAAGTAGAAAAGAGCTCCTGCAATTTCTTTGGCAATTCTTAAGCGCATATCCCACGTTGGTGGAAACTCCTCATTTTGGTCACTAAGATATTGGGATAGAGTTCCATTAGGAATGAATTCATAAACTAGCAAAGGAAATTCTGTCTCCAAACAACAACCGAGTAACTTAACCACATTCCGGTAGTTTATTTGTGAAAGAATGATGATTTCATTTATGAATTGTTCAATTTTTCCTTCATCAATTACCTTAGACTTTTTTATCGCAACAATTTTTCCATCAGTCAGCATGCCTTTGTAAACAGTGCCTTATCCTCCCTGACCAAGTATTCTATTCACATTAAAATGGTCTGTGGCCTTGTCTAGATCTTTTGGATCAAACAACTTGATTTTTTCAACATTGACTTCACTTGAAGATAGATATTGTTGTAACAATAAACCACCATTTTGTTTGAAAAACTTCTCTTTGCGCTTAATGTTCTTCCTCTCCTTTAGCATTTTGTAGGACCCCCATCCAATAGTAATCAGAAAAAATAGCCCAAGTTCTACACCATCGCCTACTTTATTAAATGAAATTGGAAAAATTAATCTGTTGTACTAAAGAATATGATAGTTTTGATTGAGAACTCTAATTTAAGGGACGTGTTATGTGTCTATATATATTTTTTGTTACATGTGTGTGTATATATATATATGACGGGGAAAATGGGCAAATGCCCTTTTTGAGCAAAAAAAGCAGCATTCTGCCCTCATTCCCAAACTAATTAGGGAAATGCCCATCTTTTATAACTCGATAATTAAAAGAGCGAGTTATGTGAAGAACTCGAATATACGATTGAGTTACCTTCAGCTTTGTGCCACGCTGGACGACTAGTGTGGCATTTCATTGGTCCAATCCCTAAATAACTCGATTATACGAAAAACGAGTTATGTAACCGATTACATAGATATTGAGTTATACTGTTATTAAAGCTGTTTTCACACTATCTTGATGTCAGGCGTACGGGTTAATGTCTTTTAACATAACTCGATATAAAATTAATCGAGTTATAAAGTATACTCGCACACTGTAATATCGAGTTATTCTCGTATATTACTACACATCTCCTCCCATTCAGAGTGTCTTCTTTCTGTCTGAATTGAATTCCACTCTGCTCCACAATTGCTTCTGGACTAAACTAAAATTTGTGTCAGGTAAAAAACTCACACCATAATTTTATGGTAATGGAATTTTCATTTGATATTGTATTGAAATTTTTATTTATTTTGTTAAATGAGTGTGAAGTAAGTGCATTGGTGTGATTTTGGCTGTTTGTTGTAGTAAATGTTGGTCAGAAGAGAAAGAAATATTTACAATAGCAACATTTTGTATTAATCATCATTGGTCATAATCATATAGAGGCATGTACACAATCACCAGTGGCGGCTCCAGGATATATTTTTAGGGGGGTCAATAAGAAAATGCATTTTGGGTAAAAAATGAATTTTGTAGTCTACGTGATTTCTTTATTTTCAAAGTGCTATATTTACAAAATTTCCATAACACATTTCTAACAATTTTAGGTGATAATTTGTTATTAGTTTTAATTTAAATTCACTACTGAAATTACTTTTTTTTTTTTTCATCAGTAACAACCAGTAACATCTATTACTTAAGATTTGCTATGAAAGTATTATGAATATAGCGTTTCTTATATAAGATAAACTATAAGTTTAATGTACATTGTTTATTAATACGATTTTTTTTATTATAATAATTTATTAATATAATAAAGATACTAATTATTGTTGCTAAGATTAAATCTTGGAAATTATTTATTATTTTTAAATACTATAAACATATGAATTATTGTCGTTAAGTAAACTTCAAGCGAGATCTAAATACAATAAACTTTTATGTATTAGTTTGTTTCAAATTTTTATGATCTAAATGATTTTTTTTTTTTTAATTTAAGAAGAATAAATTTATACTTTTGTTGTTAAAGTTACTGTTTGACCAAAATATTGTTAAGATAATCATAATCAAGTTCATTTCAACCAGGCTTTTAAAAAATTTAGGTTTATGGGGTTCAAAATTTTATTTTAAGAGGGTTAAAAAATAAATTAAAAAATTATATATAAGTTTTATCTTTTTTTGGCCAGCTCAAGGGGTTCATTTGAACCCCCTAAACTGTTCCTAGAGCCGCCCATGACAATCATCATTGGTCAGACAACAACATTTTGTATTGCACACAACGTGTAGACATTAACAACAACGTCTAATGCATATGGTCAAATGTTAGTGTTAGTGTTAGTGTTAGTATTTCATTTTTAGCATGTAATAGTACACAAATTTATGAATGTCTTTGTCGTGTACCATTTTATACAGCATTACATTTCTTACCAACAGTTGATGCACACTGTTAACTTGATCACTTGCTATTATTGTATTCAACGTCAATGTCTGGTTCTGGCAATCCGCAACTCTATAGGCCTCACGATGTGTTCACTGCTATGGGTCGTTGCTGGGTATTGGAAGATGAGTTCAGCTATCCAATCAATCCAAATCTGCGAAATAGTGCTTACGTTCACAATACCATGAGACAGGAGTGGGCTTGGTTATTTCGTGAACAACAAATGTTTTATGATGAATTGGTTGGTTTTAAGTTGCCAGTGCCTTGGTGACTCGCATCGCAAATGCCCAGAGAGACGATCGACGAACTTCGTAAAGCATTGAACCGCATAAGAGAAGAAAATAATCGAATGAAGATACGTCTTAATCGATATCGTACCCAAGTCGAGATTCGAGAGTTAGTGGAGGGAGGGTGGTACGAGCACGCACAATTCATGCAATCACTTCTTGCTGATCCCATGTATCAGTCAGATGTGGAGATGTCAGATGAAGAGTAATCGTGTCGTGATGTAATTAGACTTTGTTGGAGAACTATTTTGATATTTGCCACAGCATGATGGTATATATTATGGGTTCCTATACATAATTTGTATGGATATAGTCTTTTAGAAGAAAAGAATGTAAGCAAAATAATGCAACTGCGGCCCATGCGTGCATTCTTACAGTCATAACAAACAAATGATAGCTAGGTATATAACTGAGAAAGGCAACCCCTCTCAGCTATTGCTTCAACGCTTCCACAATATTCAGTGTCTAAGAGCGTTTGGATGTCAATGATTGGAAGAATATAGAAATACAGTTGATATTATGGTGATGGTTAAACACTTGTTTTTGGGAATGACACTATTTACTGTAATTGTTAAAATTATAGTAATATTTCTTAATGAAGAAAGGGTTTTCTTTTGGTGTTATTATTATTATAGGCCTCGTACTTATATATAAAGCTTCCATTTGTTGCACTTCTAGAAGTTTTTCTTTTGGCAAATTAAATAATTCCCTAAGTTGATTTGTGGGCGGTTTCAAATTACTCAGCCAATCTCAATTTGTTTGGTCCATATAGAAAATAAAATTTTGTAAGGAAACATCATTTAATGCATTGTCTTTTACATAAAAATGTACAAATTTTCAAACTACTTTTTTTAATTCAATTTTTTTTTTTTTGAGGAAAACTTCAATTTAAACTTTAGTAAAAGAAAGCTATTAAATTTTTAAATAAAGTAAGGAGTATTGTATGTTAGATAAATTATTTATTGACTTTTTAAGGCAAACTTCATTTTGAGCATCTCAATGCGGAATAAAAGGCTTAACAAATTGATTGGGACAAGTGAATACATCATAAACTTTTTTAAATTTTCAATTAAAACACAAACATTATGTCAAATTGTCTCTTCAGAAAGTTATTGTTAAATAAAGTACTAAAAAAGTGGTATTTATTTAAAAAATAAACTAACCAAAAGGATAAAGTTAAATTTTATTTATCTGTTAGATTTTTTACAATTATTTTGTGAACTTTTGAAATGGATTCTAGTTTACTCAACTGATAAATTTTCTTGACCGCAAATAAAAGATCTAGAGTTCAATTAGTTGAAATAATTTTAAAATTTTGTGGTTAAATTGAAACCTTTTTTAAGTTAATCCACGTCAAATTAAAGTAGAAATAGTGAAATTTATCCTCTTAATTTTTACTTTCCCCTCAGTTGTCCTAAATTACACTCTTATCTTAGCGTTAAGATGCTTTTAATAGGTGAATATGACCGTTGGCTGAAATAAGTGAGTACTTTTTTTAAGAAACAGAAAATGTGCCGAACAAAAATTGTGGTAATGTAAAACAAGAAAACAAGAAATGAGAACTTGGAGAACCAAACACAGCCTAATCTCTACATTAACGTTAGCCCATTCTGCCATTCATGCTCCTTTCAAGCTCAAATCTATGGAAAGCGCTTGGTCTGTATAATCTAGTAAAATGTCCCAGAATCCCATCTCATAAGTGAAGAGAATGAGAAAATCTATCACGTATTGGGTGCATGTAATACCACCTCAAATAGAAGAGCCTTAATGGCTACATATAAAAGAATCTAATACTATCAGAGAAAGAAGAAAAACAGAGAGCAATAGATCAAGAAAGATGAGAAATATCTGATTGTATTAGCTTAAATGATTTCTGTACATCAAGATCGTATTTATACAAGAAAACTAAGCTAACTAACTTGCTAAGCTCTAACTAATTATGCACATTATAAGGAACACGTGTAAGAGATAGTTACAGATGATTGTGGCACGTGTGAACACTAAAAAGATAATTAAAATAACAAAAACATCTTGTAGCTTTGTCATATGTACAGAGACATTTTTCTATCGTATAACCCATTCAAGTCTTCTTATCTGATGCTTGTAGCTGGTTCTTCTTCTTGCTTCTGGGTGCTGAACTTTGATAGTCCTCCTCAAGATGAGAACCAGAACTATGAATATTAACTATGCTCATCTTGGTTAGTAAGTGTTTGAGTTGTTGACCACTCAAAGCTTTGGTGAGCAAATCTGCCAACTGTGTGTGTGAGGGAGTATAAAACAATCTTACAACTTTATCTTGCACTTTATCTCTAACCAAATGACAATCAACTTCGATATGCTTGGTTCTTTCATGAAAAACAGGGTTTTCACCAATGTGAATGGCTGCCTAATTATCACAGAAAAGTAGGGTAGGCTGTGGGTGATAAACTTCCAAATCCTTCAACAAAACAAGTAGCCATGTCATCTCACATACTGTCACTGCCATAGCTCGATATTCAGCTTCTGCAGAAGATCGGGACACTATAGACTGCTTTTTAGACTTCCATGATATCAAGGAATCTCCCAAAAATACACAAAATCCAGTAGTTGACCTTCTTGTATCTACACAAGAAGCCCAATCAGCATCTGTGTAAGCCTTCAGCTGCAAATCAGACCTAGTTGATAACAAAATGCCTTGGCCAAGACACCCTTTTATGTATTGAAGGACTTTATAAGCTGCATCTAAGTGTGGTTTCCTAGGCTTAGAGACAAATTGACTGAGTTTGTTCACTGCATAACCTATATCTGGTCTAGTAATGGTAAGATATAATAACCTTCCCACCAGTCTTCTATAAATCCCTGGATTAGAAAGTAGTTTGCCATGAAACTTACTTAACTTTAGATTTTGCTCCATTGGCACCTTACTAGGTTTGCATGCTTTCATACCTGTTTCCATCAAAATTTCTAGAGCATATTTCCTTTGACAAATGGAAATGCCCTTATTTGATCTTGCCACTTCAAGTCCAAGGAAATATTTTAGAACTCCAAGATCCTTGAGTTTGAATTCCTGATCTAATGAAACCTTCAACTTATCAACAGCCTGAATGTCATTGCTAGCAATTAATATGTCATCCACATAGACAAGTAATGCTATGAATGAATTATTGGACCTCTTAGTAAACAAAGAGTAATCTGCCCTGGACTGCTTGAAACCATACTTCAATAAGGTATTTGAAAACTTAGAATACCATTGCCTTGAGGCCTGCTTAAGACCATACAAGGACTTGTTGAGCTTGCACACTATATTGCCCCCTTTGCTGTGAAATCCTTGAGGAAGTTGCATATACACTTCTTCATGCAAATCACCATGAAGGAATGCGTTATTGACATCCAATTGACTCAAATGCCAGCTGTGGGGGGAGAAAAAGCCCAACCTAACGTATTGGGCCCAAGGCCCTATATGAGAAACACTGTTCATCCGAGGAGATTAAGACACTCAGTCGGAGTCCCATGTAAAAGGAGAATGTCTGGAGATGAATACGTGCACTATCCGAGGAGATGTTCATATGTCCGAGGAGTCCGATATCCTCGGATCCGACGAAGTTTTTCCCGACACGTGTATGGGAGGTTCAAGTGATCTGTTTGACAAGTGTTAAGAGAGAAAGGAGCCTCGGACACGCATGAAGGTAACAGGAACAGAGAAATATCAAGGAGACAAACTTCAACCACCGCATTTAATGACTGCACTTACCTTCCTGACCGCATTTATGTGGAGAAGACCCCTGAACAGTGCATTCTCAGCTACCGCCACTCAGACAGGGCTAAAGGGGGGGTGTGATGGGACATGCACTCAAGTGGGCGTCTAGATGATGAACAAGTGGACGGTGAAGATGTGGAAATGCAGTACTATATAAGAGAGAGGTGTCTCTGATAGAGGGGGATCGGAAAATCAGAAAGAGAAAAGAGTGTATTATTTTACTGTAGCTCTAAGAATTGTAACCCAAGTTCATCAATGAAAATCACCTCTTCGGACGAGACACTTACATCCGTCCGAGCACATATTAATTCAAATTCTCCCACTAGCGTTGCTGTTTAATACTGTTATTTTCATTATTAGCCTAGCTCTTTCACCCACTCTCTACAAATTTATTGTTTTGGGTTCAGTGGGCTCCAAATCCACACCTTCTTGGACTTGGGCTGCAAAATCTGACCCTACACCAGCCTTTCACAGCAGCAATGGCAAGGAGAGTTTTGACAGTAGCCATCTTAGCAACAGGAGAGAACGTTTCAGTGAAGTCCAACCCCTCTTGTTGAGTAAACCCTTTTGCAACCAGCCGTGCTTTGTACCTTTCCACAGACCCATCAGCCTTGTACTTCACTTTATATACCCATTTATAGCCTATAGCCCTTTTATGAGGAGGCAAAGGAGAAAGAGTCCAAGTATTGTTGGATTCTATGGCATTGATCTCAGCTGTCATGGCATCTTGCCATTTGGGGTCTTTAACAGCCTCATGATAGAATTTAGGCTCAGGAATAGCAGCAATTAGGGAACAATAAAGGGAATAAGAAGAGGACAATTTAGAGGAGTCAAGATAGTGAGATAAGGGGTATTTTGTACCTGAAGTGATAGGAGCAGAACCAGACTTGTTGGAAAAAGTGGAAAGAGCATGATCATCACAAGTAACATTGCTGCATTTATAATCTTGTAAGTAAGCTGGAGGTTTGGAAACTCTAGCAGATTTTCTTAAAGGAGGATTAGAAGTAAGTGATGGAGAAGGAGAATCATCAGAAGCTGTAGGAAGATTATTGAGATCAGCAGAAACACTAGAATTAGGAATAGTAGGTAAAGGGAAGGCTGTCTCAGAAGATTGAAGAATGGGTGGAGTCACTGGATCGGATGCACTAGGATCAATAGAAATGTCTATGGGTGAAGAAGGAAAAGATGTAGGGACAAGAGGAGATGTAAAGTCAGGTTCATTAGCAACTGAAGGGAATATATGAGGCAAAGAAAGAGAGGAATGGGGAGAATAAGTAGTAGAAACAAAAGGAAACACAGTTTCATGGAAGAGTACATCCCTAGAGATAAAAATTTTCTTGGTGAGTAAGTTGAGAAGCTTGTAACCCTTGACACCAAAGGGA
Organism: Quercus aquifolioides; assembly: GCA_019022515.1. Taxonomy (NCBI): domain Eukaryota; kingdom Viridiplantae; phylum Streptophyta; class Magnoliopsida; order Fagales; family Fagaceae; genus Quercus; species Quercus aquifolioides. The sequence goes on along the minus strand of JAFHAW010000130.1, from coordinate 63,460 downwards.
TACCCAAGAAAAACACAAGGTGTGGATCTAGGTTCAAATTTATTTCTATTATGGGCTAATGTGGAAGCAAAGCATAGACAACCAAAGACCTTCAAGTGATCAAAAGATGGGAGTTGACCATAAAGCTTCTCAAATGGTGTTTTATTCTCTAAAACTGAAGTAGGCGGTCTATTGATTATGTACACAACAGTTAAAACACAATTACCCCAATAAGAAATAGGTACATTGGACTGAAATTTCAATGCTCTAGCTATGTTAAGGATATGTTGGTGTTTTCTTTCCACAACTGAATTTTGTTGTGGAGTAGCAACACAAGAATGTTGGTGAATTATACCATGACTAGCATAGAAATCTTTTAAGAAAAATTCTGGAGCATTGTTAGACCTAATGGCTTTAATGTTGGTATTAAACTGTGTACATATCATATTATAGAAAGACATCAATAGAGGCCTAGTTTCAGATTTAGATTTCATGAGATATAACCATGTAGATCTAGTGGCATCATCTACAATAGTAAGGAAATATTGAAAACCATCATGAGTAGCTTTGACAAATGGCCCCCAAACATCACAATGAATAAGATCAAAAGCATTAGAAGATATATGATTAGAACAAGGGAAGGGAAGTCGTTTATGCTTAGCAATAGGACAAACAATGCAATCTTTATTACTGTGTAAAGATGGTACATCAGGTAAACAATGATGTAAAGCTTGAAGCTTATCATCAGACATATGGCCTAGCTTAAGATGCCAAAGATATGGCTTAGAAACAGTAGAAACAGAATTTACAAAGGACTTGAAAACTGACTGCAAAATAGAAGAAACATCTGAAACAGAATCACAAATGCTTGAAGATTGCGGCAGGTACAGATTGTGATGAAGTTCACCCACTCCAATCGTTTTCCAACAAATAAGGTCCTGTATGAAACAATAATGGGATAGAAAAACAAGGCAACAAGATAGAGACTTAGTCAATTTACTCACTGATATGAGGTTGAAAGTAAAGGTTGGTATACAAAGCACATTCTCAAGAAGTAAAGTAGAAGTGACTTGAATGGTACCTATGTGAGTAACAGTTACCTTCTCACCATTGGGTAATTGAACAAAAGTAGCAACACAACTAGTAATTTTAGTGAATAGGGTAAGAGAATGAACTATATGATCTGTTGCCCCAGTATCTAGAACCCAAGTCTCATTACCAAAAGCAGTTTTATTGCTAGGATTAACAGCAAATATTGAATGCTCCATGCTCAGGCATATAGATTCTTGAAACAAATCACAAGAATTACCTGAAAGTGCAGAATTGGCTGAATGAATTACATCATTGGAAGTTGAAGCAGAAGCATGAGCACTTATCATTGATAGAAGTTGCTTGCATTACTCTGAAGTAAATGGAAAAGAAGCAGTCTGAGGGGTGAAGTCAAATTGAGCTTGATCACCATCAGTTATGACCTGATTAGCCATGGATACTTTGCCCTTCTGCTTGTATCCTGGTGGAAAACCCACAAGCTTGTAGCACTTTTCCATCACATGACCAACTTTCCCACAATGGCTGCAAATAGGTCTTCCTTTTCCCCCATTACCTTTGATATTCCTGCCAGCATTGCCAGAAAAATTCGAGCTTTGATTGAACCCTTGGTTCTTGACTGCTAAAGCAGTAGACTCAACAGAAGGATTGACATTGAATCCCAAAGCTCTTTGTCTCTCTTCTTGAATGACCAAAGAAAAAGCTTTATCCAGAGAAGGAATGGGCTCCATCATCAAGATTTGAGTTCTGACTTGTGAATAGGCATCATTCAATCCATTGAGAAATTGCATCAACGAATCTTGATGTTGAAAAGATGTAATTTTGTCATTAACTCCATAGGTACATTTACCACAAGCACAACACGGCAAAGGCCTGAAATTTAACAACTGATCCTAAGCTGTTTGAAGACCAGTAAAGAAGCTTGTTACTGTTGAATCTCCTTGCATGACTGTGGATATCTGCTTCTGAATCTGAGAAATTCTTGGTCCATTAGCTTGAGAGAAACGATTTCTGAGAGCATTCCAGACTTCAAGAGCTGTATCTCTGTAAATCACACTGGCTGTGATGTGAGGAGAAACCGAATTCAAGATCCATGATGAAATCATGGAATTGTTCTTGGACCAAGCCAGCTTCTCAAGAGGCGTGACTGCCATGGAAGCAGTGATAGATCCATCCACGAATCCGAGTTTGCTTTTGGCATCCAAAACCGTTCACATAGCTCTGGCCCATGTAGAATAATTCTCTTCTGTCAAGGATTGAGAAACCAAAATCGCACCAGGTGATTCACCGTGGTGAAGGAAGAACGGACTTTGAGGATCCTCCATTGGAGTGAGCTCATGTTGAGCAGAAGTAGAGGAAGAAGAAGCAGAAGAAGAGGAATTTTGGCTAGGGTTTGACGCCATTGACAGGAGCTTTATGCTCTGATACCATAAAAGAATCTAATACTATCAGAGAAAGAAGAAAAACAGAGAGCAATAGATCAAGAAAGATGAGAAATATCTAATTGTATTAGCTTAAATGATTTCTGTACATCAAGATCGTATTTATACAAGAAAACTAAGCTAACTAACTTGCTAAGCTCTAACTAATTGTGCACATTATAAGGAACAAGTGTAAGAGATAGTTACAGATGATTGTGGCACGTGTGAACACTAAAAAGATAATTAAAATAACAAAAACGTCTTGTAGCTTTGTCATATGTACAGAGACATTTTTCTATCGTATAACCCATTCAAGTCTTCTTATCTGATGCTTGTAGTTGGTTCTTCTTCTTGCTTCTGGGTGCTGAACTTTGATAACATATATATGACTTATTAATTCTTGGAGTAAGAAAAACCATATTCCCTCAAAAACCATTTTATTGCTGCATATATATCATCATTTCTTAACTTCATTGGATCACGATGTCATTTTTGCATTCCTAAAAGGGTTGAAGACAACGCACATTCAACAATTTCTTCTGATTCACACTTGTTGGTAGTATATTCTTATCATTTTCAACTTCATAGAGATCATATCTGTCTTCAATTATTTGGAAATTTTTATACTTTTTAATGTAATATTTATATCATAGAATTTGAGACCATATAGACTTTGAACAACACGTACGATATTTTAGCCGTAATAATTACAATCCCGTATCGTCAAACTTGATGATGATATCGACATTATATGTCCATTTTTTAGTTGAATACACATACTTATTTGATAAAGAAGTTTTAATCAATTCAAAGACTTTACAACACAATTCAATGGGAATCCAAATAACTCACTCAAAATACATAATTAGGGTTTTTAGGGGGAAAGGGAGCGGAGGGTTGTTAAGTAATACAAGGTGGAAAAGACAATACTTTTCTGGAAGGGAAAAAAAAAAGACACAAAAATCAGCATAACCTCCCACTTTTCTGCATATGAAATAAAAACATATGTTAGCTAGATTAATATCACAAAAATAATCTAAAAAACATAACAAATTTTTTAATGCTCTTGGAATGTTACCCCAAATATTTGTATTTTTTTATTTATTTTTTATAATAAATTCGTAACTTTCATTAAGAATAAGATAAAGATAATACATCTCAAGTAAAAAAAAAACTTAATTATATTATGATTTTCCTCTATCCAAGTTATATAATCAAAAACATCCTTGGCATACCGGGGCAAAAAATTAGAGCACATTAGTTTAATTCTTTAGTAGGTTTTAATACGTTAGTATACATATAAGATTAGAATTCAAATTAAAATCTTTATATTTGGCTGAATTGTCATATTCGTCCATAAAATTTATTCTTTTATCATTTTAGTTTTTAAAATTCGTACTTAAAGTTTTCCTACTAAAATTGACCAAAAAGGTATTAAGAAACTAAAATAACAATTTGCCAAAATTTAATGAGTGTAATTAAAGTTTAACCTGAATATAAATAAATTGGGTGAATTGATATTCACTAAAGGGGGAAAACGCATTGGAGATTAGAGTATTTTGATGTTTTTTATTTTTTATTTTTAAGAAGAAGAGCATTTTGAAACTAAATGTGTTATTTGTATGTGTAGCATTTTTTTTTTGGTTAAAAATGGTAAGATTGTGTAGCAATTTAAAAGTCTTAAGGATTACATACCATAGCTCAAGTTTGAGCGCCGCGAAGATGCCCAGTTGATTTAGGTAAATCCTTCGACCGTGGTGGTGCCTCACATTTTTTCAAAAAATTGGAGACACACATTGGACTGGTTTTAGAAAACATACCAAGGAAGTCGATACTGTACCGGTACCGGCCGGTATGTATCGTACCGGTTGCATACTGGTATCGAAACATTAACGTTTTGTACCGGTTTAAATATCGGCCGTACCGGCCAATTTCGGGCAATACTGGCCGGTACCGGGCGTACCAGCCGATACAGAAAAAAGTTTTTTTTTTTATTTTTTTTTTTAAGTTTTGTAATTTTTGAATTTTTGTTAGGGTAGAATGGTAACTTATTTGCATTAACTTATTAGTATTATTTGTTTTCTTAGTATGCAATGGTAACTTTTAAGCTTTCTATTTTTTATATTGTGTGTTTTTTTTTTTCCTTTTAATTGATACTAAAGTCTAAAATTATGAATAATTAGTTTTGAATTGAGGAAATGTTTTATGGTAAACTTTTATATTTATTATAATATATATACACACATATACATATATATATATATATATATATATATATATATTTATAAATATAAAAAATAGCGGTAAATCCGAAACGGTACACCGGTATTGACCGGTATCCGAAATATACCGTACCGCTGGGCAAACCGGTACAGCCTCCGGTATAGTATTGACTCCCTTGAAACATACAGGTGAGCTGACATTTAAAAGTGCATAAGAAGCCAGCCTGCACTTCCGTCGCTGAAAGCAAAACCAGAACCATAAACAATTAATAGCCCAACCCTTCTAATAGCAGTTCCTTCCATGGTTAACTCACTTTCTCCCTTTCTTGAAATTTGATGGTATTTTGAATTTGAAGCAAACTTAGGACTTGTTCTTACTAGCACTGGACGTTTGAAGTATATATAGGGTCTGTTTGGATTGAACTTATTGTTGCTGAAACTGAAAACTGAAAACTAAAAACACTGTAGCAAATAAGTAAAAAAAACGTGGGTGATTAATTTGGCTGAAATCACTGTAGCTCAGCTGAAAGTACTGTAGCAAATAAATACCAAAATTTTACTCTGATTTTTTTTTTCCACTCCTCACCGTACCCTAGCTAAGCCTGTGCCTTCGGAGAGTTCCACGCCCACCAGAGATTGATGAAGGAAGACCTACATCGGTTCGACGCCGGCGAAGAGCCCAGGTGAGAAATCCATCTTTTGGAAGACAACCCCAGTCCGACGCCGGTGTCTTCTCTTCCTTCCAGAAACCCATTTCACCCTCTTCCCCACTGTCCCTCGAGCTCCGACCCATGACTCCTCTCTTCCCATAAATATATGGGAATGTAAATTGTTTGATGTTTCTATTTTTGGTTTTATCTACAAATGGATGTCATATTACCCAATACTCAAGGTATTTTTTCCCCTTTCCAATCGATTTTTAAAATTCCATAAATGTTGCTCGGTTTTTTTTTTCCCAGTGATAATATCCATTAGTTTTGTTTTTTGCAGTGCCCACAGTTTTCCAAGTTTCAGTTAACCATTGAAAGTGTTCACAGGGCTGACAATGGTTGCTTAGAAAATGTAATGTTTCTTTGAATCTCTCTGTTTCCTTTGACAAAAATGATGCATCCTGTAGTTCCAGTTATCCATTGTCTCACCACTCTCCTACACATGCCAAGAGGGATTAGTGTGTACTTGTTGGTCATCCATTAATGATTCGTTGGTGCATAAGCACGTCTGAGTATTAATATTTTGCTAATATGGGGGGAGTTTTTGTCTAAAGTTGTCCTTGTTTAGGTGTTTCTTTTAATTTTATTTTTTACATATACTGTGATCCCAAATATTCTCAACAAAGATGTTAGAATTGTGAATGCCCTCTCTTTATCTGATTTCAATTGTGGTGTTCTTCATTCTGTGCTTCAAATGAAGAAGAGTTTTGCACTTTAATAAAAATGCACTTTCCAAGTAACAGAGTATTGCCCGACTTTGTTGAGTGACTTGGCAATGGAGACTGTCATTGAATTCCAGTCCTTGAGCTACAATGATTTATGTAGTTTCATTGCTTTGTGTCCATATGTCATTTTCAGGCAGTGATCTCTATTATTGCTGCAATAAGTCAGTTGAATCCTCTAGCTTAGAGATAACCAATTGAATCATTTGTGTTATTTCTTGTGATCCTAGGAAAGCATATAATATTGTGTGACTTGATTTCTTGTTTTTGTCCTGAAATTTGTAGTAGCTGACATTTAGTTTCTTTGTGAAGGTTGGACACTCTATTGGTTCATATATATCTATTGATATGTTCAGGAGATCCTCAGAGAAGGCGGTGTCAACTTTTGCTAAAATCTTAGGGTGTTTGCTATGATAATGCTGCCTCCTAATGTTCTCACTTTAAAGATCCTTTTCGTTGACATTTCTGCTGGGTTTATAGGTGATATATTGCATTGGGCTATATCCATTTTTTGCCTTAAACCTGCAATTGATAGAGCAGTCTATTGTTGGAAAAATTGCAGCGTAAAATTCTTTCTTTGTTATGCATAATGCCACTCCGCATCCTCTTACTTTATGATCTATCTGTGAAGATGCTGGGGTGTCAATGGATTGGGTGGCCTGCTGGTCCAACCTCGTGCACCCTGAAAATAGTTGGACAAGGTCCAAGGGGATATGGTAGATGTATTTCAATTTGTTGTATTATAGTGAAGATGTGTCAGAAAACAACAATGACTAATGATCGTTTGGTCATATAACGAGTTTGAGTTTTGGCATTCTCACTTGGTTGTAAATGTATATCACTGCATTCTGTTAAACTTTTGAAAACTTACATTAAAGCAATTGTAGGGAGAACCAGTATCTGTTTTCGAGTTTCAGGTCACGAGTTGTAAGTGTTGCACTTTAGTCTCATTGTGGCATCATTGGGTTTTGTGTAGTTTTGTTACTACCCATGATTGTTGCTAGTCTGTGAAAAACTAATAGGTGACCCAGTATTTAAAGCATATATTTTTAATTTACTAGTTATTTGATAAGTAGTTTGTTATTATGTGCTTTGTATCTGTGGCTATGTTGTTGGTTATGCAGTCTTATCAAAACCCATCCAACAATGTTACTTGCACACATTCATTGGGGTGTTGCTGATTGAAGTGTATGGGCCTGAATTTTATTGAGATGAGCAAAGCTTGCAGTCAGTTAGTTACTTAGGCCATGTGCATAAATTAGTTAATCATGTGTTCAAATAGGTGCAGGAAATTGGTGCTTTGTCTTATGGTTTTCCTAATGGTTTTTCTTGGACATCAGTGTGAATTTGCTCGATATATGCAATGCTTTTAGCTCTGAAATCTCAAGGGTGAACCAGGGCCATCTCTTGCTTCAGTGTGTGCTACACAATTTGGATTCTAGCTCTTCAAAGCAGTTTATCAAGGCTCGATCTTCACTTGATGCATGGAGACAGCATATTAGTTCAAAGAACCCTAGAGTTGAAAACTGTTCCACCCATTTTGAACAAGCTTGTGGAATCATTGGATCTTCCCAAGGTTAAGAACTCAGCCAAAGGGAAGGTTTTAATGCGTGCTATGTATGGGGTTAAGGTGGAGACGGTATTTATCTACAGTGTCTTTGCTTCAGCCTTCTCTAGTTTTGCAAGAAAGTTGTTTGATTTGAATGTTGATGACAAATATTTGTGGGCACAAGCTTTGACCGGTTTGCAAACTAGCATTAATAGCGAAATTAGAAATTTATATTCAACTGGAAGATTTACAGTTTCAAAAGAGCATAGAAGCAGTTGATACAAGTGTAAAGAAATTGTATCCCATGATCCAAGATGGTGTGGACCTTATTGAAGTGGAAGCATTCTAGAATTCCATTTCAGATTTGGCAAGGAGAGCATAGGGACTTTCAGAGGGACTAGATCTTCTTACAAACCAATAAGATGACTTTTTTCATTTAGTTTTAACTGGGCGTGATGCTTTGCTCTGTAATGTTAGAGAGAGTGGTACTGTCTCTGACCCAAAGCTAGGTTGCAAAGTAGTAGAAAGAGTACAATCTTAATTATTGGGGGTAGCTAAAATTTTTTTGGGGTTTGATGTAGATTCTTTTGTATTTGATATTATTCTGTTGATTCTTTTGTATTTGATATTATTCTGGCTAAATGGCACTTAAATAAATCACATTTGTGAATTATGTCATTTATTTGGATTATTTTACAATCTATTTGAAGACAAACTATTTGTTTTTTCCTTTATTATGCAAATTTATTTTACAAGTCATTGGAAATCTGTTTTCAGTGTTCAATAAATCTTTTAACACTAACGTATCATAAATTTGAGACGCGAGCAATGTAGTACGAAAGTGATAATTGGCCTTAAATCTACTTGTGAAATAAACACTCTATGCCAATAACAAAACACTTTTTTGTGTGAATTTGGATAAACAATCAAGTGTCCTGAAAGTTTCTAAGATACAGATTTAACACTTGATCCTTATGCTTCACAACAGAACAAATCCACGAAGTTTGTGAACCATCAGTTATGGTCCCCACAAAAATCAGTTGTCGTTCGCACATATCGATGTTGTGATATCAATATGAACTTGTTTCATCTCAGGTTCGTCCAAGACTGAGATTGCTTCTGCCATGGCATCGTAATGACCTCTCTCACTATCAAATGATGTGCCCCCTGTAGATCCTGAACATTCAGAGTCATTGTTTATCTCATGTGCTCTAACGATATTGTGAAGAACCATTGTAGCAACAATGATCAAGTTTTGAGTGTGTATCTTAAAGCCTGGCATATGTCTCAAAATTTTCCACTTATTCTTCCAAACTCCAAAAGTTCGTTCTATGACCGAACGGAGTGATGAATGGAGATAATTAAACCTCTCCTCTGGACGATGCAGCACTTCAGAAGGCCGAAATTCTCCAATGTGGTACCTCTCCCCCTTATATGGTGCAAGGAACCCTTTCCTCATAGGGTATCCTGAATCAACCAGATAATACTTTCCTGCAAATGAACACGTTTAATTACATTAGCATTTTCACTACATTAATACATACTTTAATACTGTAATTAAACTACATATTTACAAACCAGCGGGAGCTTTTGGGAAGTTGTAACTTTCATTATTGAGGCAGCTTAAAAAAATCCTCGTGTCATGCGCTGACCCTTCCCATCCAACACATGCGAATGTGAACTTCATGTCAAAGTCACATGCGCACATGCAATTTGTTGTGGTGGTCCCCTTCCTGCCATAGTATGGGAGCTGCTCATCATCACCAACGACCACGGGGACGTGGACCCCATCAATCGCACCAATGCAACCCTAACCATTGCCACAAAAATACCATGTGAAATAAAATACGTGGTATGACCATAAAGATAATTTAACTTAAATCAAGTCATCATGTCAAATTCACAAAGTACCTTGAAATGTGGCCAATATCGATCTGAATGTTGAATATGTTCTGGCACGTCCCGAAATGTACGATCAGCAGGTTGGATAATGTCCGGTGCCATAACGGTGGCTAACAATGTAACTACCGCGGCCACGTGTCGATGCACTATCTCACCCGAGTGCTGAAATCTTTCCTGCACCATTCTGTTGCCCTGAGCATGACCAAGTACCATTAATGTCATTGCCAGAGACTTCCACGCAAACACTTCTGGTACCGTAATATCCATACTGGTGTAGTGTATTACACAATTGTCTAAACACATAGCTTGACATTCTAAAATTTCTTCGACATTTCTTCTCATGTCCAGTTAAAATATACTGTACCCATTCTAAGCCTGTTTGTGTATTCGTATGCAATGGTACTTTGGTCATATAGGTATCCACGTAAGCTAGACATGCAAACCCGGCTAGATATGCTGCGGTACAACGTCGTCGCTTAGGTCGAAGTTTGCGTCCCTGCATATGTTACCAACTTTAATTGCATGTACATTTATTCATGTGATACTATAATATGTAGGTTAAAAACAAGTTGTTAAATTTGATTGGAACTCAAACTGGTACTAGGCTCAAACTATGGTCGTACCAATAAATTAATAATCCTAAGCATATGCTTTCACGATTTCATCCAATATTTCTCAAAATTGTAGATTCACATCTAGAGGGGAAAGTACAGAAACTCACTGGTGCTGGGAATCAGATGAGTCGTTTAACGAATCCATCCTTTTGTATACCTTGAGACTGCTTTATAGCTATTGAACAATGATCTAAAGATATCGAGCTTAAAATTCAGAGCCTTGAAATACGGATGATATCTAATGCTACACAACCAAGAAAAAATAATAATCAGAAAATAGTATAAGTAACAACAATTCTGTATTTACATCAAATTAGTCTTAATTTAATTAGTATTATATAATTTTATTTAATTAATGTTTACATATAAAAAGGTCCCATATAAAATTTTTGCCTTAGGCCCCAAATTTTGTTAGGCCGGCCCTGCTTCTCTATTTGGTTTCTTTGACAGTTAAGCAAATATTATTTCTTTCCCTACTTTCCTTGGCTAATTGAAACAATGTAGAATTGCTCACAAATTTGAGCTGGGTATTCGAGAACACTAGGCATCTAAAACAGCTATAGACATAAATGAACACAAGAGTCATGGTAAAGCATTCCAATTTCCTATATATTAGCAGATTTAAATTATGGTTAACCATGCATTCCACTGTCTAGGAGAACTTTACAGTGAGTCTCATAAAAAAAAGAACCCAAATGCCTCTCTCTAAAACTACTAGTAGTGGAAATGAGCTTCCATATCCATATATACAAATTCAACATAAAAAAATATTCAGCTCAACCAGTTGAATCTACAGCACCAACAAAAGTGATTACACAACCAGCCAATTAAAGGGCTTGCGTGGCTTATGAACCACATTTCCAAAATCAGGATCTGTAGAATCCAAAAAAGTGCAAGCAACATGACAGAAAGAACCAAGACACATAGAAGACCAAGAAATGTTAACATGAAGAATCATTGACATTGTAATCCAACTTTCTATATATAAGCAAACCCTTATCATGTATAACAATGGATCGAAGTTCAACCATTCAATCCACAGTCTAGGTAAAGTTTACAAATAATTATGAAAGAAGTATATAGGGGCCTTTGTTTGGATCTGCCTATAACATACATCAGCTGCACTATTTACAGATCATAACAAAAGGCTTAATCACCCAATCAAGGGCTGCAGGTTTTAAAACAATGACAACAAAGAAAGACAATATTGACAGAATCCACAAAACTTCAAATCATACTCCCTGTGTAATATGTTCTTATTGACTTATAAATATGTATTCCTTTGATGCTCCCTGTGTACGAACCATTACTTTTTAATACATATCAAATTGGAATATATCTCATGTGGGGCTTTCTTCTAATAATGAGCAATCATTATGATTGCGTAATTAGCAGTCTAATTTGTTATAATACTTTTAATAGCTTTAGCAGAAGCCACAAAGATAAACTTATCAACTTATGCCTAATCTGTACTTGTCAATCTGTAAAAGTAATTAGTGCAGCAAAACACTTTTTTTTCCTTGAGTTGCATAGAGAATTTCATTGTGAAAATTTAACTATGACAAGATCAGTTTAGCTTCTTTCCTTTAACTATGAAAATTTAACTATGAGTGCAGCAAAACACTTTTTTTTCCTTTAGCTTCTTTATTCCCTTCCTCGCCACAAGATCAGTTTCAGACTTATTCAACTTCTTAAGGGCTACCTTAGCTGCCTTAGCATAATAAGAACAATCCTCATCAGCTCATTGTAAGCCGTTTGAAGATCCTTCTTACCTTTGGATTCATCTTCCAATCCCTCACTAGCCTTAAACTATATGTCTTCCTTATCATCTACATCAGAGGGTTCTCCATAATTCCCACCAACAACTTCAACTATAGCAAACATCTAGCAGACACTCTGGGATAACCTTTGTCTGCCAAAATATCAGGGCAGATTGGGATTGAGAAAAACTGAAACTCTTTTTTAACCAAACCATGGGAGCTAAACAGTTTTGGCACCTACAACACATACCAAATTCATTACTAGCTAGCAGTGACCGTCACTGTTCAATTGTAAGTTTGTAAGTTTGTAAGGTAGCAACCAATGCAACATGGGCTGGAGAAGTATTATGGCATGTATATATATATATTTTTTGGAAACAGTAATATGGCAAGTAGATGATCTGTATTAACATATTCAACTTGGTTAGTTGGAATGGTTCATCAATCCCTCTCAGGCATGATCAGCAGGTACTCAAATTGGAAATTAAATATGCCTTTCAAGGTTAAAAGACTAGTTACTGATGCAACTTGCCCCTTCTATTCTAGGGCAGAGCAATTTAAAAAAGTACCTTGATATTACCTTGATATTCCAGGGCAGAGCAATTTAACTAGTTAAGAAGACTAGTTACATAACTACAAGAATTTAAAAAAATAGGAAGATAGTACCTTGATATTAGGCTTCGTAGCAACAATGATCCCATCCTTCACATAAACATCATCAACCTCCTCTCTATGAGCATTGACAACAATTCCCCCTTTAATCAATATCTTCGACGATGAAGACGAAACCCCACATGACGATTCACCATACTCAATCCCAGCATTACAAAATTGAAACATTTTTTTTTAAATAATAAAAATTACATAACATAATACTCTAGCTTGGTTAAAAAAGAAAAACCCAGAAACTAAAAAAAATATAAAAAAGTCAGATAAACAACCATCATAACAGTGCATAACCATCAAAAATACAAAAAAGTCAGATAAAAGAAGCATTGGACAAACATATATAAATATAGCTCAAACACATAGGAGTGATGAGCATTGTCTTACATACACACCCATAACAAGCATTAGTTTCTACCAATAAAAAAAGAAAAGAAAAATAATAGTTCAACAGGTACAACACTGACAGTTCGATTACTACACCGAGCCTACACAACCCTATCGAGACAATCTATTGTTCCTTCACTACGTCATTGATATTCAGGGTGCCTTTGGTACTCTTTCTCTAGCCACTTCAGCTGGACGTCCTTGTCATCGGAAAGTGCTTCAAACATGTGCCTAGCCCGCTCTTTTTCCATGAAGTAGGTGGCATTGAACATATGAAGGTAATGACCCAAGTACACCCTGGGAAGACTCAACACCATGCCCAAAATTGCTTTAACCTGAGCAGTTGCTGTGGGAGCAGATGGTGTACGGGCACTTAGACTAGATTTTTCAACAATAACATTTGAGATGCTCTTCAAAGAGTTGGACATCTCTTGCGCAGTTGAACGCTTTTTTTTTGGTTTCTTGGAAATTGGTTTGAAAATGTGGACACTGGTTGCCAAGCCTTTCCCCTTATTCATTGCCGGTCCTGCCCTCGACGATGATGGACCTTCAACCTCCATTGCGTCAACATTCACAACGAGTTCACATTAGGGGTCAACAAATTCTGTGTTATCAGCAGAGTCCCTAGACCCTTCAGTGGTTTCCGTTGGTATTGGACCACTCGTGCAGAATGCATTGTTCCCCGTTGCAACCATGCCTCCAAACATGATGTTCAGGAGCTCCCGATTCGGCAAACCATGCGTTTTAAAGGTTTTTGCATCGGGACATGCTTACATGTGGACAACCAGTAGTTAGAACACAAGAATATAGTTTTAGACAGTAAAGTTTTTCACAATTATGTATTGATCAGAACTAACCGCAATCTTTCGGTTCCACCACTCATCAGGTGCGTCAAACATCCCAGTTACAGGATCATAACCCAACCCAGTCTCCTTCTCCAAACACTTGTTATAATTCTTCCACCTTTTTCTTAGATGATCCCATTTGTTTTTAATCTGCAGCCAAGTCACCACTTTTCCCATCTCACCCAACTGCTGAATCACTTCAGCAACCCCAATTTTGGATAGAAATCCAGTTTTTACCCTCTGGCCATCCATGACTTGAATAGCACAGAATCGACAAAAGGCTTTTGGTTCCTTAGGGTCTTTCCAGTCAGCTCTGTCATCGTTACTACCACCGTCCATCGATTTCTTTTGCTTAACCATTTTTGCTACAACTTCCTTCTATAAAGTAAAGGCATTTAAACAAACAGTTCGGGTGCATTTTACAATCACTTAGGCATGCCCACATGAAAAATATAAAGTAAACTCACAAATATCCAAATTCAACAGAGGTAGTAAGAGAAACAATGGTATTACACGAAGGATCAATAAACCCACATACTAGTGTCATGGAAAACACAACAGAGAACCACACATAGACGTTGAATACAAAAACCACACACAAACGGTTAAACACAAAAAAACCACAGATTGATGAAGCTTCATGGAAAACAACTTACCCGTGAATGCAGAGACCCACAGTGGCGGCAACGATGACCCAAGCGGAGAGAAGGTGAGCTCGAGCGTTTGTTGAACATAGGGGATCTTTTCTTTTGGTTCTGCGTACTGGGTTTGCTTTCATCAACTGGCCTAATCTGTTTTGTTAGGTTCTAAGGTCTTAGGATTTTATGTATTTAGAACTCTAATTTGTAATGTTGGCAAACCATAATCAAAACATTGTATTTAGGCTTGCTCAAAGTTGGTTTATTATTGTACAGTTGGAATCGAGTGGCTGCAGAAGTACTTGGGACTTTTGGCCTGGCTCGATCGATCGAAAATCGCACAGGTTGATTATTCTGCAGAATTTCCAACTCAGCCCTACTTCATTAAACGTTTAGGGTTTTATGTTTTTACCCTAGGTATATAAACAAAACCCTAGCCACGTTTTTGAAGGTTGTCCATATTGTTATGTTGCTCATATTTGCTGTTTGTGTGAATCTCTTGTGAGATCTTTGAGGAGCTTTCCTTCACATAAACTTAGGGTTGTCAATATCTTGATGATCAACATAGTTGCAACCATTGGAACTTAAAAGAAAAGCAAGCGGGGAGCTTGTAGCTGATTGAAGAATTCAAGAAAGAAGTAGTCCGTGGATTCGGAGCCTGCGCGTGGTTGTGTCAGGAAGTTCGTACTGGTGGGTAGCATTAGGAAGTCGAGCGGGGAGCTTGTAGTCCTTCTGTAAGAACTTCAATTCTTTCATAGTGAATTCTGTTATGCCTTGAGGATCGGTGGGTCAAATCCTCCCCAGGTTTTTACCGTGTGGTTTCCTGGGTGATCATATCTTGTGTTCTTTATTATTTCCGCTGCTTTATTTGTTTTATATACATGATATGATTATTTGATTGTTTTAACCTAGAATTGCTTAATTTGACTAAGTAACAACTTGGCTAATTAATCTAGGCTACGCAATCTGGTTGTTTAAGGGGTCTAAATAACCTATCAAGTGGTATCAGAGCGGGTAGCTCTTTGTGTTTGAGATTTTTAATCTCTGAGCTGATCCTTGACCCCTGTTGTCATGGAGCATGGACACTCTTTGTTTGTTCCTCCTCATTTTGATGGGAACAACTATGCTTATTGGAAAGTAAGGATGAAAGCATTCCTGAAATCCATTGATGAAAGGGTTTGGAATTCCGTTGAATACGGATGGGTGAAACCCGCTACTCCTGTGAGTGAGTGGCAAACTTCTGAAAAAGAAGCAGCAAGCTTCAATAGCAAAGCTATGAATGCCATCTTTAATGCTGTTTCTATGGAGGAATTTAAGAGGATCTCTAATGTTGAGGTTGCTCATATTGCCTGGAAAATCCTCCAAACTGTGCGTGAAGGCACAAAGGCAGTTAAGATTAATAAATTGCAACAATTGACTTCTAGATTTGAAAGCATTAGAATGTCTGATGATGAATCTTTTGATGAATTCTATGCTAAATTAAATGATATTGTCAATTCTGCTTTTAATTTGGGTGAAATCTATGATCAACCTAAAATTGTTAGGAAGATTCTTAGATCTTTAACTAAAGATTTTAGACCCAAAGTGACTGCCATCACTGAAAGCAAGGATGTGGACTCCATCCCTGTTGATGAGCTTATAGGATCTCTTCAATCCTATGAGTCTGACCTACCTAAAGTGAACAAATCCAAATCAATGGCTCTTAAGTCAGTTGATGATGTTGAGGGTGGTGGATTTGATGATGAGCTCTCTGCTACAGAGATTGCCTATCTTGCCAAAAACTTTAAGAACTTTCTGAGGAATACAAATAGAAAGGCAAGAGGTACTTACACTGCTGAACCTAGAAATTTTAGGAAGAATGATCCCATTAAGGTTAACAATTTTGAAAAACCTAGAGATAATTTTGGTCAATCTTCTAATAACTCTTTGGGTCCTCAGTGTTTTGGCTGTCAAGGGTATGGTCATGTGAAATCTGAATGTCCTACATTCTTGAGGAATAAGGGTAAAGCTATGGCTGTAACCCTTGGTGATAATGAGGTTTCTGATGATGAGTCCGGTGGTGACGAGGATGGAAACTTCATTGCTTTCACGGCTACTGCTATAGTCAATGAAAGCATATCTGCTGAGGAGAACCCTTCTGATGGGGAACTCTCTGAAGATGCAGATCTTCAAGAGGCCTATAACAAACTTTGCAAAGTTGCTGCAAAGGATGCTATGAAAGTTGAACTTGGCCTAAAGAAAATTGATTCTCTTGAGCTTGAAAAGAGAAATTTGCTTGTTAAACTGTTTGATGCTAATGAGCTTTTGAATAATGTTAAATCTGAGAACATGCTTTTGCTTGATAAAGTTAGAACTTTGGAACATGATTTATCTGTTGCTAGATCTGCTAGTTCTAAACTTGATCACATGCTGAATGTTCAAAAGTCTCCTGCTGATAAAACTGGGTTAGGATATGTTGAAAGCATTTTTGATTCTGGACCACATTCCACTACTTTTGTTCCTTCCTCTTCTTCTGAACCTTCTGTGAGTAAGGTTGTGAGTGAAACTGTCAAACCACCTGTGAGTGAGATAGTTAAACCCGTAGAAGTTTCACCACCTAAGAAGATTAGGGTAGAGCTAAGAGAATCTAAACCTAAGGAGCCTACCAAATCTAAGGACAAGATGCATGGTAAACCTGCTTGGGTTTGTCATTATTGTGGTAAGTCTGGACACATTCGTCCTAACTGTTACAAGCTTCAAGCTGATAAGAGAGCAACTAAACCAAAAGTGCCTGTGCCTCAAGCACATGATCCTATGGCACTAATTGGTGAATTGGTAAAGGTGTTAAACCTTTATTCCAATCCTGGAGTTGGGAATCACTCGAATGTGAATAAGAACTCCAATGCTCGTGGTGCATCTAAAAAGTTTTGGATGCAAAAGACTCGAACTAACTGAGTCTTTCTGACATGGTCCTTGTGCTTAATTGCTCTATTCTTTGGTGACCATTGTTCTTTGGTTTGTGTCTTTTTATTGTTTTTGTTCTAGGACTTGCATTGCATTACATTCATGCATTTCATTCTAGGATTTATTTATTTTCTCTTTTAAAAAAAATATATATATATAAAAAAAAAAAAAAAAAAGGGAAAAGGAGAAAGCAAAAATTATGTTAGACACTATTTTTCTTGATTTTTGAAAAACAAGGTTGGTCTATCTTTTGACACATGTCATGTTCTGTGTACCTTGTTTAACATTGATGAGCTTAAATATTACACTTGACTAGTTAAAGCTTTGTAGTGCATGTTGTGTGGGAAAGATGTTTGTGGTTATTAATCACTTTGTCTTGATCTTGAAGTCACATGTTATTTGACTGTCGGACTTGATCCTTTTGAGAAAGGCATAAATAACCATCTCACCACTGTTCACTAGTCAATCATGAACACCTTAGTGCATATCATAAGATTTTGTGCTCGAGAAAGTGTAGCACATGCACAAAAAGAACATAAGGTGTAGCCTCTTTAAATGCTTAATGCTTAAAACTGGTGTGTACTATTAGGCTTGATGCCAATTCACTTAATTCAAACCGGTGTGTACTATTAGGCTTGATGCCATTTCACATAATCTAATCTGGTGTGTACTATTAGGCTTTATGCCAAATTTCACCTAAATAATGGGGCAAAAATACAAGAAACTTACATGATTGCAAGCTTTTGTTCTAGGAGATGTAGGAGTTATAGGATGTAACTCTTTAGGTGATAGTCTCTTTTAAATTCTATGTGATGAATTGTGTAGACTTTGTGTTTGATTACTATTCACATATCACCTCACATGTATCTCAAGTTTTTGCTAGTATCACACACTACACAAGTTACTCTTTGTTAAACACTGTACATGCTAGTGTGTGTTTTTGGTCTGACCAACCAAGTTTGAAATTATCTTGAGATTTGTGTACAACATATTTGTTGCTTGAGAATATTCAAAGGAAGAATGATTGAAACTTGTTTTTGAGAAAATTGGGGTTTAAAATTTTGGGTTTTTGAAAAAGCATTCCATCTCATACTCATGCATTTTATTTCTGTAATTTAATGCTTTGAGGAGTTGTTTTTCAAAATTTGGTTTGTCTTTCAAAACTGTGATTTTTCTCAAAATTTAGTGAGCCTCTGCCCATTTCGATCGATCCAGCCTGATTTTCGATCAATCGAAAAAGTGCTTTCATTTGTCTCAAAATGACTGTGTGTTTCGATCAATCGAATCTGATTTTCGATCAATCGAAAAAGTGCTTTCATTTGTCTCAAAATGACTGTGTGTTTCGATCAATTGAATCTGATTTTCGATCGATCGAACATCGTGAAAAAGCTTTTTAAAAGGTACTTTTCTGACTTTTTCAAAGTTCCTATTTCAAAAACTTTTCAAACCTTTTTCCTCTCTCCGCGTTGGCAAGCTCAAATCTGTGATTTTTGTCGTTTTCCTCCGTTCTTTTTGCAAAATCTCTCTCTCCTCAAGCCGGTAAGACACTTGTGCCCTTCCTTTTGAATTTATTTTCATGTTTTCATGCATATATTCATGCATTTGAGGGTACTTTTCGGAATTTGAATAATTGGGATTTTCTGTTGATTCAAGCCTTATTTTATGAAATTGATCATTGGGTTTTTGTGGGGACACTTCATAAACATGATTATTACCTGTTAATTTGATCAAATTTGAGTTTGGTGAAAAATTGAAAAATCTAGGGCTTGTTCTTGATCCGAATTGGGGCTTTTGTTAAATTGGGAAGATTTTGATGAAATTGACTTGTTGTGTAGTTGTAATTAAGCATTATAATCTATGTAATGTGTTTTGTAATGCTCAATTCATCTTTTTGGTAAAAAATTTCAACAAGTGGTTTTCAATTTTTTGGGATTTTTGATAAAAATTCCATGTTCAAGCCAATTTTGTCAATTCAATCTCAATTGAACTTATTTGTTTACTGCATTAGATCATGCATCACAACATTATTAATGTTCATGCATCATATAGATTTTTGTTCTATATTTTTTATTGTGCTAATTTGCAGTCTGCCCTTGGTTCTGTTTTCTCTTGTTCTTTTGGTTTTTCACTTTGTGTCTCTGTCCTTTCCTTAGCACTATGCCTAGGAAAACTAGAGCCCGTAGGACTGTTCCCTCACCTTCTCCTTCACCCCCTCCATCCTATGACCGTGAGAAGTTTTCGAGTGAGAAAAACCAAGAGATTTATGAGAAGCTGAATGTTAGGAGAAAAATTTGGGCTGAGCGTTCTGTTCACTTAGATGAACTTGATCCTGCCATTAGGGCAAACTTTGAGCGTAGGGGCTGGTTACCCTTGGTGGATGTTTCTGATCCTCCTCCACCTTCTGCCTTGATTAGAGAGTTCTATTCGAACATCTCTATCCGCATCTATGATTCCAACACTCTAGTCAAGAGTTGGATACGAGGCGTAGAGTACTCCCTTACTCCTGAGGTAGTGGCTGATGCTCTAGGGGTACCATTGGTTCGACATCCTGTCTATCCATATGACGTGTCTCCCGAGATTAGTGATGTCTTGTCTTACATCACTGGGACTACTGTCCAGTGGGGTTCTGATCCTCGGATCACCTCTGCTGAGCTCTCCGGGTTACACTATCTTTTCTTTAGGATAGCGTGTCATTCTATCTGGCCCATTTCCCATGTTCACACCATTCCTCTTTTGAGGTGTGTATTTTTGTACGCTCTAGTTACTGATGCTCCTATTAGTTTTCCCCATCTTTTTCTTCGTTCTTTGAACGATGTTTATAGGAGTTCATCTTCTGCTCATGCTCTTGTACATCCTATTTTCATTCATAGGATTCTCCTTCATCTTGATCTTGATGGCTTCCCTTCCTCTGAGCCTGTTCATGTTATTGCTCCTATCGGTGCGTCTTTTCTTAGACAAAGGGCTGCTCATCTTCGAGCTGGTTCTAAACACCCTAGGTCTGAGCCCTCTAGTAGCGCACCTCCTCCTTCTTCTTCTGCAGGTCTTGCTGGTGAGGATGTTCCTGATCCAGTTGGTGATGATGCTGCTGCTGCTGATGTTCCTCCACCTCCTTCGGCCGACTTCGATGTTCGTCGTACTTTGGAGACTGTCATGACCGTTCAGGCGGCTCATGGTCAGATTTTGGTGGACTTGCTAGATGAGTTTCGTGCTCTACGAGCTGACTTGGCGCGTCTTCATTCACCCTCACCACCTCCTTTTGATGGCGACTTGTGATTGCCCTTTGGCATTCCGTCACAAAA
This sequence comes from Quercus aquifolioides, assembly GCA_019022515.1. NCBI lineage: Eukaryota > Viridiplantae > Streptophyta > Magnoliopsida > Fagales > Fagaceae > Quercus > Quercus aquifolioides. Next base: position 42,756 of record JAFHAW010000130.1, on the reverse strand, counting down.
AGGGGGAGTGGTATTTTTGACTTGTAGAGGGGTTTTTGTAGTTAGGGGGAGACTTTTTGTTTTGAGGAGCTTGTGGAGTTTTTTAGATTGTATCTAGGTGCTTCACTTTGTATATCATTTTTGGGGATATTCATGTTAGGGGGAGTAACATTGATTGATATACATGTTATTTTTGTTGATTCTTGTTGCTTTATGATTCACTGCTTATTGATTTATATTTATGAGTTGATCATTCATATATGTCTTTATTTTGTGTTGTGTGAATCTTACAAGAATGTTATACCTGTTGTTTTACTCTTTTCTGTCACACATGCGTTTATGCGTTTGTTGAGTATTTCAGGAATATACAGGTTGATTCAACTAAAGCTGCTGTCTACACTTGCAACTGATGGATAGTAGTTAGGCTGAATTTGATTTTATGAGCATTACTTTTGTAAAGGGCTTTTACTTGTAAAACTTTGAGCTTTTAATTATGGTTTTGTCACGGATTGCCAAAGGGGGAGTTTGTTAGGTTCAAAGGTCTTAGGATTTTATGTATTTAGAACTCTAATTTGTAATGTTGGCAAACCATGATCAAAACATTGTATTTAGGCTTGCTCAAAGTTGGTTTATTATTGTACAGTTGGAATCGAGTGGCTGCAGAAGTACTTGGGACTTTTGGCCTGGCTCGATCGATCGAAGAATAGACTCGATCGATCGAAAATCGCACAGGTTGATTATTCTGCAGAATTTCCAACTCAGCCCTACTTCATTAAACGTTTAGGGTTTTATGTTTTTACCCTAGGTATATAAACAAAACCCTAGCCACGTTTTTGCAGGTTGTCCATATTGTTATGTTGCTCATATTTGCTGTTTGTGTGAATCTCTTGTGAGATCTTTGAGGAGCTTTCCTTCACATAAACTTAGGGTTGTCAATATCTTGATGATCAACATAGTTGCAACCATTGGAACTTAAAAGAAAAGCAAGCGGGGAGCTTGTAGCTGATTGAAGAATTCAAGAAAGAAGTAGTCCGTGGATTCGGAGCCTGCGCGTGGTCGTGTCAGGAAGTTCGTACTGGTGGGTAGCATTAGGAAGTCGAGCGGGGAGCTTGTAGTCCTTCTGTAAGAACTTCAATTCTTTCATAGTGAATTCTGTTATGCCTTGAGGATCGGTGGGTCAAATCCTCCCCAGGTTTTTACCGTGTGGTTTCCTGGGTGATCATATCTTGTGTTCTTTATTATTTCCGCTGCTTTATTTGTTTTATATACATGATATGATTATTTGATTGTTTTAACCTAGAATTGCTTAATTTGACTAAGTAACAACTTGGCTAATTAATCTAGGCTACGCAATCTGGTTGTTTAAGGGGTCTAAATAACCTATCATGTTTTGATAGCTTTGTGGTTAGTGGGTAGGTGAAAGACATTGAAGAGGATTAGGATAGAGCATTGAAGGGGATTGAAAGCATTTTGCCTCTGGTAGTTGAGAGAAAAATCAGAAATGTGAAGAGAATGGAAATAGCCGTTTGGATTGAACTGCGCACCGTTTTAATGATCTGATTCTCCAAGTTGCTTCTACGATGAACAGCAAGTGCAAGGCTTTCAGCAGGAGTTGAGCGCACTTTTTTAGCACACTCCCAAAGCCATGAACAGTACGCACAAGAGGCTTATTGTTTCAGATGAAACGGTGCGTAGAGATTAAATGAAACGGTGCGTCGAGATTAAAGGAAACGGTGTCCATGAACAGTGAAACACTCGTAAATGAAACGGTGCGTATAGGAGAAAACTTGCGTTTCAGCAGCCTTGCGTTTCCAGCTTGCGCGTGCGCGTGGGTCCCAGCAAAACGTAAACGCAGATATGAAAACGCAGGAATAAGTTCAATCCAAATGCTCACATAGTGTATTTTTTTTGTTCGTAAAAAGAAATCTTATATATAGGAATCGCCTTATACAAGGTGTAAGGAGATATTATTTGGTTCAATTCTAGCTAGATTCCTTTACTATTATGAGGCAAAATGTGTAAGAAGAGATATTATTTGGTTCGATTCTAGATTCCTTTACTATTATGAGGCAAAATGTGTAAGAAGAGATTAATTAGGTTCTTCCAATTCATGTGCGATGTTACGTAACAATAGCTATTTTTTTTGTAGATGTTAAGTTCTATATTTTAGGACCTAATTCTTAGGAGGAATATGATTAGATTAGACTGTTGAGTCTATATTTTATTTCACTCTAAAAAGAAAAAATGAGTCTATATTTTATTTTGTTCCTACTTTTAGCATTTGATGGTTGTGAGCATTCACATCAGATTTCTATAAAAAATTTTATTTTGTCATCTCAAAATCTACTTTATCATTTATACCATACTATTTTATAATACATCTAACATCCTAGCTTTTATTTTTCTATTCAACTCATTAAAATAATATATACAATCCAATAAAATAATATAATCAAGCTTGCTATAGTGCTACAGTGCCATCCTACCCAATAGAATATAGTAAACATTATACAAATTTTGTTACAGTGCCATCCTACATTTAGGATGGCACTTTAGCACAATTGCAATTTTTTTTTTGCAATTACAAGATTGGATAACGTGGGTTTCTGGGGCTTTGTTGCTAAATTTCACCTACATATGGCATATGAGAGATCCAATGCTAATACTCCTATTTTATAGATCTTAAACGATTGGAAGGAGATATCTAAATAAGCAACATAATTCAATATTCATCAACCTTCAAAATTAGAATACTATTATACTCATATGTTGTTAGAGGCTGGGACCTCCTTCATAAAGTAGTCAAATTATCAAATTTGGATGGATTGGTTCTGTTCCCTCGAAGCATCCTTAAAATTTTATTACATAACATATTACATATATATCCAGCTTCACAATATATATTATTAGCTACGGGTCAATTAGAAACTGATAAACAATAAAGGTCTACATATTGCCTCATATGCTGTTAGAGGTATATCTTTAAAAAGTTACACATTTTCTAAACTATTGAATTTAAATAGATCCAACGGTTAAAAAACACTTATTAATCTAATATTTTGATTAGGATCTCATTTATTATTTTTTATTTATGACATTCCATACCTATCTCTAGACTCAAAATAATTCTCTCTCTCCCCCCGTCACCGCATGATATATAGAAAAGTACTAAATTGATGAATTCTAAAATGATCATCTTGAGTGTGGGTAGCACTGCACTGGTGCATAAAGTGGTCATGGTGATCATGTGAATGAGTTTTTATTTTACTGTGTTGACAGCAATGGACAAAAAAAGATAGCGAATTCATTATGGTCTAACAATGCTTGGGTCGTATCAAAAAAAAAAAAAAAAAAAAAAACAATGCTTGGGATTTCTGTATATACCTGTTTCGTATATACAAGTTTTACTACAAGTTTTATGTCAAAAGTAAAAAAAAAAAAATTAAAAGAATTATAGTCTATATTTAAATAATTCAAAATAACAATAATTTCTTTGTAGTAATTTAATCTTATTGAAATCAAGGTAATAGAGTTTCGCTTAAAATTTAATTAGTTTATTTAATAATATGTTGTGGAGGAGAAAGAGAAAGAGAGAGAAATAGAATGTCATAAATAAGGGACATTAAATGAGATCCTAATCAAAATATAAGCATTAATAAGTACTTTTTTTTTAAAATTTTTTTTTACCGTAGGATCTACTTAAATCCAATAGTTTAAAAAATGTGTAATTTGAACTCATCCCATATATATATATATATATATATATATATATATACATGGGTTGAGTTTAAGTTATACCTAGTATAACTTTAAGCAATACTACACTATCCAATAACTTGTTATAAAATTCATACTTTGAAAATTTCATCGTTGAATTACAAGTTTTATATCTTCTTAACACTCATGCCAATTTTTATGTCATTTGGATGTTATTTACCATTTGATCCATAAACACATTTTTTATGCATTATTTTAAACTACAAAAACTTGCATTTAGACAATCAATTGATGACATGACTATTGATCTTTGATCACTTTGAAATTTTACAAGTATGGAGAATATACAAAGATAATGTAATTCAATAGTTGATTTGTCAAAATTCACATCCAATTAAAAATACTAATTAGTACTAGTGTAATATTGAGTTACACCAAGTGTAAGTTGAACCCAACCCTATATATATAGGGTTGGGTTCAACTTTATCTTTGTATATTCTCCACTTTTTATGATAATAAATATTAATGTCTTTTTCTTTATCAAGTTAATGCATGTATGTGTTTAGGCAATGTTTTTTTTGAAATTATTTTTCTAATTTAGTGATTGACATTAATGTGAAAAATTAAATTCAATAATTTATTTATTGTCATATAGGCTTAATGGTCATGATTTCTTGATTAGACAACAAACTTTTACAATTTTTTTTTCCTTGTGTACATCTTGACCCGATTCTCATTAAATGAGAAAATAAATTTTACCATTTTTGTTTACATCTGCAGTAGGTCTTAGTTTGGAAATATATTTTCCAATAATAAATAAGATCCTTGGTATCATTTGGATCGAAATAAAAACTTTTTAAAACAACAATTTGGCATTCACTATGGAAAATATTATCATTAGAGTTATTCCTTTTTTGTAAAGTCCATTATTTTATCATCATTCTAACCTTCATTTGGATGGAAAGTATTTTCACTATTAGTATCATTTAGGAAATTATGCAACAATAAACCAAATTATGCTAAAAATTATATTTGGAAATATAGCAAGAAAAGATCATTACTATTTAAATAAAAGCAATACATAAAAAACAATAGTTGGCATTAAAACTTACGGAAAAGATTAAAAAAAAAGAAAAAAAAAAGATTGGTTGGGTAGGGTTGGACCCGAGACTGACCCGAACCTGAGGCACACCTAAATATTAGACTTGAACCCGACCCAAGCATTCATCCAACCTGCCCAAGACCCTTCAGGTCGGGTTGGCTGGGTCTATGTTTTGCCCTACCCACAAGTATAGAATGACCATCAAGCTAATGGTGAGCGGTGGTGCATTTTTCTTATTTTGTACTTTCCCTCAATTGTCCTAAAATAGATTCTTATCTTAGCGTTAAGATACTTTTTAATAAGTGAATATGACCATTCGCTGGAATTAGTGAGCTACTTTATTTGAGAAACAAAGAAGTGTGATCAAAACAAAAAATGTAGTAAAAAAATTTGTTTTTTTAGAAAACTTGTTTCAGATTCAGTTTTCCCAATACCTATTTTCAGGAATGGAAAAATAAAAAAATGCAAACGTGGAGAACCAAACACAGCCTAATCTCTTCATCTACATTAGCCCATTTCGCCATGCATGCACGCTCCTTTCAAGCTTAAATCTCTAGAAAAGGCTTAGTCAGTACGTACAATCTAGTAAAATGTCTCAGAATATATATGACTTAGTAGCCATATTGACGATCTCTTAACTATTACTGTAGGATCGTCTTCTTTACCCTTAAAAACCATTTTATTTCTGCATGTCATTCTTTCTTAAATTCATTGGATCACGATGCCATTTTTGCATGCACAACTAGGCAACTAGCATAAGCTTTTTGTTTCTGACACTACAAAAAAACGGGTCTATAGCCGTGTTTCCAAACACGGCGTAAACACCGCAGCAACAGACCTATGGCTGCGTTTTTCCAAAACGCGGCTATAGTTAGACCTATAGCCGCGTTTTTAACCGCGGCTATAGGATTCTGGCCTATAGCCGTGTTTTTAAAAAACGCGGCTATAGGCCAGCTTCGAACTGCGTTTATAATCGCGGCTAAGGGCTCAGACCTATAGCCGCGTTTTAAAAACGCGGCAATAGGTTTTTTTAAAAACAAAAAAAAAAAATATTTTTGGGTTTTTTTTTTTTTTTTTTTCAGAAAACAAAAATAAATATATATATTTTTGGGTTTTTTTTTTTCCAGAAAATTCAAAATTTGAAATTCAAATAAAAAAAATTCAAAATTAAACGTAAATCCAAAAATTTCAAAATCAAACACAAACTCAAAAAATTCAAAATCTTAGGGTTGGTAATAAATTCTTATCATTTTCAGCTTCAAATACTCATATCCATGTCCAAATATTTGGAAAATTTAATATTTTTTTAAGTAATATCTTAGGGTTAGGAACCATATAGATTTGAATACCACGATATTTTAGCAGAAATAAATACAATTCCCTAACTTTTTGAAGAGGAAAAAATTATACATGACTTGTTGGCTTATATGACGGATCTATTGAACGGATCTTCTTTTATACTGGACGGACCCCATACGGACGGACTCTGCACTGACGGGTCAAACACTCATGCAATGTCCGATTCGATTATCTTCGACCAGAAACCCTAGGTGGGAAATACTTGCGGCGCACACCAAAGAATCCTATCGCAAAGAGGATTCCGGAAGTTACGCATTAATAAAGATCTACTCTACAAGGAAAAGACTTGTCCATCACACTTAGGATTGCTCAAGAGGATTCCTATAAGGAGAGGACTTCGATTCCAAGGGAAAGAGGTCAACCTTCGACTACTATAAAAGCCCCAATACCTTTACAAATCGAGGTACGCATAATTTACCCATTCTCTAGCACTCTAGAGTTGTGAGAATAGTTCTAACTTAACCTTCAGAGGGTACTTGGCCGGCACCACACCGATGCTCTCTGTTAGGTTTTCTCTTTTCTGTTGTGCAGGAATTACTTTCGAGTGTGTAAGCATCGAATGGCTTACTGGTGAAATTCACGGCATCATTAGTTGGCGCCGTTTGTGGGAAACTATGCTTCTTTTGCAATTTATAAGCCACATTATCGCTTCCCGGACAAAAGAGTTGCATGGTGCTAACCCGCTCGATGGCAACCACCAACAACATCCAAGAGGAGGAACCACCCACGACTGCCCTCGAAAGACAGGTCCAAACTCTCGCTGCAGCTGTGGAGCGTCTCACCAAGCAAAACCGTGATCTAGAAGAACAGTTGCGCCAGAAAAACGCAACACCAAACAATCAAAGAGACCAAGAAGGTACCAGTGCCGTGCGAGGAGATCGAGAGGGGCCTGAAGGTAGCAATGCCCCCAACAGGCCAGAACGGCAAAATATAAGCCTCCCATCCTTCATGGATGCGGCTCCACCTCCCATTATCGTGGAGATGCAGGCGATGAAGGAACAGATGGAGGTCATGATGAACGCACTTAAGGGACGAGTGTCCAGCGACCTTGACGACCTAGTCAACCGGACCGACTCTCCGTTCACCGCACCCGTCAACTTCTTCCTTCTGCCACATAAGTGTCGAATGCCACAGATTGATAGTTATGACAGAGTGAAGGACCTTCTAGACCACCTGGAAACCTTCAAAACCTTGATGCACCTTCAAGGAGTAGCGGATGAGATCATGTGTAGGGCCTTCCCTACAACACTGAAGGGAGTAGCGAGGATTTGGTTTAGCCGATTGACATCGAACTCCATTAGCACTTTCAAGGAGCTAAGCGCTCAGTTCACTACACACTTCATTGGAGGACATAGGTATAAAAAGTCAACGGCGTGCTTGATGAGCATCAAGCAGCGAGAGGACGAGACGCTGAGATCCTACATAACACGCTTCAATAAAGAAGCGCTTTCAATCGATGAAGCCGACGACAAGATATTGGTAGCAGTCTTCACAAATGGGTTACGAAAGTGTAAGTTTTTGTTCTCTCTGTACACAAACGACCCAAAAACCATGTCAGAAGTACTCTACAGGGCCACCAAGTACATGAATGCGGAAGACGCACTGTTGGCCCGAGACGAAAAGCCCAGAAAGAGAGACCAACAGGAAGATACACGGCAGGACCAAGGACGGAAAAAACCCAGAACAGGTGACAGAAGGGATGAAAGGCGCCCTAAGCCCCCGGGAGGAAAGTTTACGAGCTTCACTCCATTGAATGCCCCTATAGACCAGGTCTTGATGCAGATCAAGGACGAGGGGGCTTTAACGTTCCCAAGAAAGCTGAAGTGTGATCCAAGTAAGTGATCTAAGTAAGCGATCCAGAGACAAGTATTGCCGTTTCCACCATGACCACGGTCATGACACGGCCGATGGCTGCGACTTAAAGCAACAGATTGAGGCCCTTATCAGACAAGGAAAGTTGCAGAAGTTTGTCAGCAAGGAGCGAGCGGATCCAAATCCCCAAGAGCAGGCCCCCCGACGGGATAACGAGTGTCAAAGACCCCCTATTGGAGACATAAGGATGATTGTAGCGGGAACCGCGACTACTGGCTCGTCCAAAAAGGCTCGAAAAACCTACCTTAGGACGGTCCATAACGTCCAGCTAACGAGCTTCGTACAAAAGATGACACGAAGGGAAAGCCCCAGCATTGGGTTCTCGGATGAAGATGCGCGACGTCTTCATCATCTGCATGATGACGCACTCGTTGTCAGCATACGTGTGGGGAACTACAATGTGCATCGGGTGTTGATCGACAATGGTAGCTCGGCAGATATCCTATATTACCCGGCATTCCAGCAAATGAGAATACAGAGAGAAAGACTGATACCGACGAACTCCCCGTTGGTAGGCTTTGGAGGAATAAGAGTATTCCCGTTAGGCGCGGTCACGCTTTCGGTAACGGTAGGCGACCATCCTCAGCAAATCACTAAGGATGTGACATTCCTCATGGTCGACTGTTCGTCTGCTTACAATGCTATCCTCGAATGGCCCACCCTTAACTCGTGGAAAGCCGCAACATCCTCATACCACCTAATGGTCAAGTTTCCTACGGAATATGGGATCGGCGAGTTGCGTGGAGACCAAGTGGCCGCACGCGAATGCTATATTGCCATGCTAGAGATGGAAGATCACCAGCAGACCATGTGTATAGAAGAGTAATGGGCCATTGTGGAGCCTGTCGAAGAATTGGAAGAGGTAGCCCTTGATGAATCAAGGCCCGAACGGATGACTAGGATAGGGACATTGGCCAGCCAGTCGATACGTCAAGCCCTCACAACTTTCCCAAGGATGAATTAAGACGTGTTCGCATGGAGCCGCGAGGACATGACGAGGATTGATCCCTCGGTCATAGATCATAATCTGAATGTGAACCCCGTATCCACACCCGTCCGACAGAAAAAGCGAGTATTCGCACAAGAGTGAGACAGAGCAATAGTAGAAGAGGTTAGGAAGTTGCTGGAAGCAGGCTTTATTCGAGAAGTATACTACCCTGACTGGTTGGCGAATGTGGTCATAGTTAAGAAGGCTAATGGAAAGTGGCGAATGTGTGTCGATTTCACGGACCTCAACAGGGCATGTCCGAAAGACAGCTACCCACTCCCCCGAATAGATACTTTAGTAGACTCGACGGTAAGACACTAGCTCATGAGCTTCATGGATGCCTTTTCGGGTTATAACCAAATCAAGATGAAGGATGCTGATCAAGAGAAAACTTCCTTTGTCACCAGCCAAGGACTCTTTTGTTACAAGGTGATGCTGTTTGGGCTCAAGAACGCGGGAGCAACCTACTAGAGGCTGATGAACAAAATGTTCGTACACCAAATTGGGAGGAACGTGCAAGTCTATGTTGATGACATGGTAGTGAAGAGCCTGCGTGAAAATGACCACCTAGACGACCTCCAAGAGACGTTCGACACGTTGCGGTCATACAACATGAAGCTGAATCCAAGCAAGTGCGTTTTTGGAGTAACGACGGGGAAATTTTTGGGTTTCATGGTATCCCAAAGAGGCATAAAGGTCAACCCAGTGAAGGTACGAGCCATAATGGAGTTAGAGCCGCCAAAGACAATGAAAGAGGTGCAAAGGTTGAATGGCAAAATTGCAGCCTTAAACAAGTTCTTCTCTAAAGCGACGGACAAATGTCTACCATTCTTTCGCACTCTGAAAAAATCATTCGAACGGACAAACGAGTGCCAGAAGGCATTTGAAGACTTGAAGAAATATCTCTGATCTCCACCATTGCTCAGCCCGTCCAAACCAGGGGAAAAACTCTACCTCTACTTAGCAGTTTCACAAGCAGCGGTCAGCGTGGCCTTAGTAAGACAGGAAGAAGGATCTCAACGACCCGTCTATTTTATAAGTAAGGCGTTTTGAGGGGCAGAAGAAAGGTACACCCAGATGGAGAAGTTAGCCTACGCGCTGGTAACTACGGCCCGAAAGCTCAAGCCATACTTCCAAGCTCATACCATCATAGTCTTGACTGATCAACCACTGAAAAGAGCCATGAACAGCCCTGAGGTTGCTGAACAAATGGCTCTATGGACAATAGAGCTAAGCGAATTTGATATACAGTACCGCCCGCGAACCGCGATAAAGGGGCAAGTTGTGGTAGATTTCATCACTGAATATACTCAATTGGAAGGTAAGGGGGCAAAAGTCCTCGGACAATGGAGCATCTACAAAGATGGATCTTTAAACAGACAAGCCGGAGGTGCTGGTGTGGTAATCCAAACCCCGAAGGGAGATAAAATTGAATGTACGATTCGACTGGACTTCCCCACGACCAATAATGAGGCTGAAAATGAAGCCTTAGTGGCAGGGTTAGACCTCGCGAAGGCAGTAGGTGCTGAAAACATGGTCGTACATTACGATTCCCAGGTGATAACAAGTCAAATTAATGGCATATACAAGTGCAAAAATGAAAGAATGAAGAAGTACCTGGAAGAAGTGAAGAATCGGATCGGTAACCTTGAAGTCAGATTCGTTCAAATCCCAAGGGAGGAGAACGAATATGCCGATCGTCTTGTGAAAGCAGCCTCTGCAGAATTTATGCTCGTCCTCGAACAGGTATTGTCGTTTGTCCAATTCTCCTCGCTTATTGATGACGGAACAAATGTGCAGGAAGTAAATTTTGAGGACAATTCGACTACGCCATTAACAGCATACCTGAGGTCTGGCACTCTGCTAGACGAAAAAGACGCTGCTAGGAAGCTGAAAGTCCAAGCCTCACGATTTGTGCTGATCAGAGATGTCCTATACAAAAGAGGTTTCTCTCGACCATACTTGAGTGTTTGAGCCACGAAGAAGCAGACTATGTGATGAGAGAGGTCCATGAGGGTATCTGTGGAAACCACTCAGGGGCACGGTCGTTAGTGCACAAGTTGATCCGAGCAGGATATTATTGGCCTACTATGTTGAAGGACGCCCAAGCTTACGTCAAGACCTGAGACAAGTGTCAGAGGTTCAATAATTTGATCAGGTAACCGTCCGAGGAGCTGACACCTATGACGGCCCCTTGGCCGTTCGCCCAATGGGGACTAGACATCATGGGTCCCTTCTCGACGACAGTAAGGCAGCTAAAATTTTTGGTAGTTGGCATCGACTACTTCACCAAGTGGGTGGAAGCAGAAGCCCTAGCAACTATCACGGAGAAGAACATCCGAAGTTTTGTATGGCGAAATATTATCTGCAGGTACGGGATACCTAGAGTGCTCGTCTCCGACAACGGAAAGCAATTTGACAATAGCGCATTCATGGACTTCTGTTTGGAGCTAAGGATTAAGAACCACTACTCGTCGCCCGCACACCCACAGGCCAATGGGCAAGTCGAAGTCACAAATCGGTCCTTGCTCAAGATCATCAAGACCCGGCTTGAGGGGGCAAAGGGCATCTGGCTTGACGAACTACCAAGCGTCCTATGGGCATATCGTACTACAGCAAGAACACCTACTGGAGAAATGCCGTTTCAACTAGCTTACGGAAGTGATGCTGTCATCCCAGCGGAGATAGGGCTCACAAGTTATCGGGTGGAGAACTACAACGAGGAGAAGAACGAAGATGCCTTACGCCTTCAGCTAGACCTAGTGGACGAGGCCCGGGCAACAGTAGAGTAGAGGTTGGCGCGATACCAAAATCTAATGGCAAAGTACTACAACTCCAATGTCAGGCATAGAGACTTTCAGATTGGAGATCTTGTGTTGCAGAAGGTGATGGGCGTTGCTAGAGACCCTTCACAAGGAAAGCTCGGCCCCAACTAGGAAGGACACTACAGGATCGCATCGTGGCAGAGGAAGGGGACCTACCACCTCGAAACTCTGGACGGACGGAAGCTGCAGCACCCATGGAACACGGAGCACCTACGGAAATACTACTAGTAGAAATGATATGAAGAACATTGACGTCCCACAATTTCCTAGATTATTTATTTAATTTTACTATTAATTGCCCAGATTATTTATTTAAATTCACTATTACTAGTTTTTACTTTGAACAACTCTTTCTACATGTGCCTTTTTAAGCCCAAGGGGGCAGGTACTTTTCTACAAATGCATGGTTTCTTTTCAAATTAATAAGAGAAATATTTAGACACTACTACGTTTTTTCTACATAAAATTCTTACAGGTCAAAAAATGGACGGAGTCTATCATTACATAGATGGAGTTAAGTCCAAAAGTGGACGGATCAATCTAAGTCCACAAGATGGACGAATCATCCCAAGAGGGTGAAAATTCAAAGTCCAAAAGTGGACGGATCAATCTAAGTCCACAAGATGGACGGATCATCCCAAGAGGATTAAAATTCAAAGTCCAAGAGTGGACGGGTATAATCTCTATCCACAAGATGGACGGATCATCCCAAGAGGATGAAAATTACAAGTCCAAAAGTGGAAGGATCAATCTAAGTCCACAAGATGGACGAATCATCCCAAGAGGATTTAAAATTCAAAGTCCAAGAGTGGACGAGCATAATCTCTATCTACAAGATGGACGGATCATCCCAAGAGGATGAAAATTACAAGTCCAAAAGTGGACGGATCAATCTAAGTCCACAAGATGGACGGATCATCCCAAGAGGATTTAAAATTCAAAGTCCAAGAGTGGACGAGCATAATCTCTATCCACAGGATGGACGAATCATCCCAAGAGGATGAAATTATAAGTCCAAAATTGGACAGATCAACCTAAGTCCGCAAGACGGACGGATCATCCCAAGAGGATTAAAATTCAAAGTCCAAGAGCGAACGGGTATAATCTCTATCCACAAGATGGACGGATCGTTCCAAAAGGATGAAAATTATAAGCCCAAAAGTGGATGGATCAATCTAAGTCCACAAGATGGGCATATCATCCCAAGAGTATGAAAATTCTAAGTCCAAAAATGGATGGAACAATCTAAGCCCACAAGATGGACGGATCATCCTAAGAGGATGAAAATTCTATGTCCATAAGTTTGACGTATATAGATTAAAGTCCACAAGTTGGATGAATACAAACAAATATTCAACAAGAAAGACGGATTCATTAAACATATCGTTATGCTTGACGGACTCATAAAAAACATGAAGATAGGGGAACAAAGAAATAATAAAAACCCCACGTAGGGAAGTGTCTACATGATTCCAAAATTATGACGGATGTTTATAAATTGTTTTCCAAATATTCTTACATATAAAAAAAAAAAAAAAAAAAAAAAAACTATTGCTGCGCAGATGGGGTAGTGGTTCCATCCTTATCCTCCACATCAGTTTGATGATGGGCTTGTTCATCTTGCACTTCGACATTGGTCTCCTCATCTTGGGCATTGTTAACGAGGGCTTCTTCACCAAATAGTTCATCTATGTTCTCAGAATGAACGGGTTGAAATAGCAACTGCTTTTGGGCATTAATCTTGACGGTTGACAAATTGAGTTCAGGATATAGGGACTTTACTTGACGGATGGCATCATCGAAGCCATCATCGTAGGAGACTCCCAGTTTTGCCAGAAGGTCGTCGGAGTCACGGTACTCTCGTACCGCAACCTCTTTTGCCAGAAGGATTGCTTTTTCCTTCTCTTCCAGAACCTTTTTTAGCTCCTCCGTCCTTCTGATGAAATTCATTCCTTGCTTTCTTCGCCATCTCCAGTTTCTGTACTTGAACAACCTTCCAAGTCTTCAGTCCGTCAAGCTCCTCCTCCGTCGACTTCATTTTACCACGAAGACGGTCCAATGTGGTCTCACGGTTCAGACACCATCCCATCATCCCCTTCATAATTATCATGGCCTGATAAATTGGAAGTAGCAATTAGTTTCAAACTAAGAAGAGATGATGGATAGAAAATGGACGGAGGACTACCTGTGCGACCCTAAACAGCCCTGTCTCACCCATCGCCTCCGTCGAGTGATTGCTCAAATCTTCATAATCTTCAGAAGTTATGATGGACGATAACTTCTCCAAAGCATATTTAGAATCTTCTCACAGAAGGGGAGTTGGTGGATTTTCCTGTTGGGTTGACGGACCCTTTATAAAGCCTTTACTGGCCCCAGGCTTGGCAGGGGTAACCGTCTTTGTTCCCCCAGCCATTAACCCTACATGGGTTCCAAAGGGACTTTGGGTTTTTTGGGAGGACGGTCCACTTTAGGCAGATACTTCCTTTTCTGGGCCTGAGTGCTTGAGCCCGCCCCCTTAGGATCCACGTCGACGGGCTCCTTTTTCTTGGCAGCATTTGCCTTTATCAAAGCCCTCCTCTTAGCATCATCCATCTCTGTAGAAGCAGACGGAAGAAGTTAGTTAAATAAAAATTAAAAAACCATCAAAACAGAATATGGATGATGGACTTACGTTGACGAATTCTGGCATCGTATTTTTTGGCTGCTGGTGAAGGTTCAGGCCTGTCGCAATACCAGAAGATGGTATCAAGTGTGACCAGTTTTGCCCAGGTCCTTTCCTCCGACGTGGTCTTTTTAAAAGTTCTTTCGAGAAAACTGAACTCCTCAAGATCAACCTGTGGGTGTCGTCTGACTAAAAAAAATAAAAAAGGGAAGAAGAAGACGGTTAAAAGGTGTTAAAAATAAATTGAAACATTGCAATGAATTGAACGGTTATGAGTTCAACGCTAGGACGGGCGCATACCAGACAGGTGCAAGACGCCCCAAGTTGTGTCGATGGGCATGTGTTCCATATCCCCTGGACGACACATCCACTCGTCACCCTTTAGGAAGATATAGTGACTCTTCCAGTCCCTATTGGAGTCTGGTGTATCATATATGACTTTCAACAACGGACTCCTAGCCACAAAACTATACATCCCCCTTGATTTATCTATTTCATCTGGACGGTAGCAGTGGAGGAATTCCCGCACCGTCAACCTTCTGGCATCGTCTGTCATTGCACCATAAAAGATCTCCATGGCTATGAAGACCCTCCAGGCATTTGGGGATATTTGGTTGACGGACAGGCCCAGGTACTTGAGAAGCTGACGGTGAAGGGAGCTTAATGGAAACCTAAGTCCTGCCTTTAGCATCTGTTCATATACCCCGAGACCTACCACACCTTCATAATAGCATCTCTCTGACTCATAGGGTAGACGGATGGGGATATTGTCTGGAATTTGGTAATATGTTCTAAGTGTGTTAAAGGGCTTTTCCTTGATGGTGGACACGAAGGCATTCACCGTCCACTCTGGTAGCATGATGAACTCCCTAGGTCCATCAACTCCTATGACGGGCTGTATTGGTTCTTCCCCATAATCGTCAGAACTTTCCTCTAAATCAGCCATCTCCATATCCTCATTTGTTGAGGACTAGGAAGAGGCGGACAAACTCGTCTCTTCTCCCGGACTGTCTTGGTCTTTGTGACCCGACAGGTAAACATCCTCGTAGTCCACCCCGTCACGGACAACAGATTGATTACTTGACGCGCTAGACATTGCCTACATGGGATGACAAAACCTAAGACTATGACGGGTCTAGAAAAGGTGATGGGGGTATAAAATCTAGAAAAATAAAGTCTATTCGACGGAAAAGAAACACATGAGAAGGGGAGTACTTACCAAGTCGGCAAGATGACGGAAAGACGTTGGTGACAGAAGCAGTAATTGAACGGATAAGTCTCTAACAGAGATGACAGATGCATTATGACAATGTGTTCTTAGCATAAAGTGCAGAAATGAAAGGAGATGAGTGATATATATAGGGGGAGCGCATGGAAGACGAGGCGTCGCTTCGATCTGAGAAAAGAACCAATGTATATGTGACACGTGTCATAAGTCCTGATGGCTTTCAGGCCAGGTTGGCAAGATCATATGTTATTCACGGAGTCCCTGTCGAATCATCACTCCATGAGTCAGTCTTGACATTACGGACCCACGGGGTGAAGGGGGCAACTGAAGAGTAATTATACATGACTTGTTGGCTTATATGACGGATCTATTGAACGGACCTTCTTTTATACTGGACGGACCCTATACGGACGAACTCTGCACTGACGGTTCAAACACTCATGCAATGTCCGATTCGATTATCTTTGACTAGAAACCCTAGGTGGGAAATACTTGCGGCGCACACCAAAGAATCCTATCGCAAAGAGGATTCCGGAAGTTGCGCATTAATAAAGATCTACTCTACAAGGAAAAGACTTGTCCATCACGCTTAGGATTGCTTAAGAGGATTCCTATAAGGAGAGGACTTCGATTCCAAGGGAAAGAGGTCAACCTTCGACTACTATAAAAGCCCCAATACCTTCACAAATCGAGGTACGCATAATTTACCCCTTCTCTAGCACTCTAGAGTTGTGAGAATAGTTCTAACTTAACCTTCGGAGGGTACTTGGCCGGCACCACACCGGTGCTCTCTGTTAGGTTTTCTCTTTTCTGTTGTGAAGGAACTACTTTCGAGTGTGTAAGCATCGTGTGGCTTACTGGTGAAATTCACGACATCATTACTTTCAAACTTGATTATGGCATATCAGACATTATATATTTCCATTTTTTAGTTGAATACTCCGATACTTATTTGATAAAAATGTTTTATTCAATTTTAAGATTTTACAAAAGAATTCAAAGGGCACATGACATAATCCAGATAACTCACTCAAAGTACATTCATCACAAACAAATTTTATTGGAAAGGGAGCGGAGGGTTATTAAGTAATTCAAGGTATAAAAGATACAAAACTTTTCTGGGAAGGAAAAAAAAAAAAAAAACACAATAATGACGAACATATATAATTTGACTTTCTGTAGATCTTTGACCAAAAATCAGCGAAGCCTCCCACTTTTTCTGCATATGAAATAGAAACATATGTTAGATTAATATCACGAAAATAAACTAAAAAACATAACGAATGTTTCAATGCATTTGAGTAGGTTTTAATAATTTAGTATAAATATGAATATTAGAATGCAAATTAAAATCTTTATATTTGTCTGAGTTGTCATTTTCGTCCACAATATTTATTCTTTTATCATTTTAGTCCTTAATATTCACGTTCATTCTTGAAATTTTCTTACTAAAATTGACAAATAAGGTAAATTTTAGAAACTAAAATAACAATTTATCCAAATTTAAAGAGTGTAAATTAAGTTTAACTTAAATATAAATAAATTGGGTGAATTGATGTTCTTTTAAGGGGGAATATGAACTGGAGATTAGAGAATTTTGAATGCTAAATGTGGAATATGTATGTGTAGCAATTTAAAAGTATTAGCGATTACATACCAGAGCTCAAGTTTGAATGCCACGAAGACGCACAGTCGAGTCATGTAAATCCTTTGTCCGTGGCGGTTTCTCACATTTTTTCAAACAATTGGCAACACAAACTGACCTAAGTTTTCTAACTAAAAGACACTTAAACTCACATTTAAAATCGCAAAAGAAGTCCGCTTGCACTTCCGTGGCTGAGAGCAAAACTAGAACCATAAGCATTAGTCCAACCCTTTTAAAAGCAGTTCCTTCCATGGCTAACACCCTTTCTTCCTTTCTTGAAATTTGATGTTACAAAAATTTGAAGCAAACTCAAGCCTTGACCTCACTAGCACTATACGTTTGAAGTATATATAGCGCCTTATTTTGTTCATAAAAAGAATGTTATTTACAGGAAATGCCTTGTAGTTGGTGTGAGGAGATATTATTTGGTTCAATTCTAGATTCCTTTACTATATATGCAGTACAAGGAATTATTAGCTTCCCAATTCATGTACAATATGATGTTAAGTAAAAGTTGCTATTTTGAAGATGTAAAGTTCTATATTTTGAGTTCTAATTTTTAGAAGGAAGATGATATTAAATATTCATTTACTAAAATGTTTAGAGAACTATCCAAAATATTTTCACAATATTTTTACTATAAATCTTGAGTGATAAATTATTGTTGTTCTAATTTGAATCCACAATATTTAAATTATATTTTTTTTTCACCTATAACAACCAATAATAACTTACTACTTAGAATTTGTTGTAAAAATATAAAAAAAATTTGTGGATGTAATACTTCTCTTAATAATTCAGTTCAAAAAATAGAATACTCATATGTTGTTAGAGGTTAGACTTTCTCAAAGTTGTCTATTTTATCAAATTAGATAATATACCACATGATGCAATGTATACTCTGCAAGTTTTTTTAAAATAATTTTTGTCTTTTTAGACTTATTTATAATACTCATTTTGTTGTATAATATTGTTGAGGACCGTTTTTTCGGCCCACGCGACATTACTTCATTGGCAATCCATGCCACATCAACATATTATTGATTTTTTGGATAAATCTATTTAAAGCCCAAAGTAAGCTCATATCTCATTCAACTACATGGATTGGGCTCACATGGCCCACGAGATCCTTACTTCAAGAGGCAGATTCATGTCCACATTTCCTCTTCATTAATTGGGATCATAACTCCACGACATCATCAACATCAACATATGAATTGGGCTTAAGCAATGAATTAAAGGTCATGGCTCATATTACCTCTCTTACACTCATGGCAAGCAGCTTCTTCAACAAGAGCCCATATTTACACAAAATGACAACAAAACTCGAGGTACGTCATCTCACCTTCGGCTTATAATCCAAGTTCATAAGTCTCTTTGGGGAAACTTTGGGAGTCATGGTTTGGAGGGCCAAGAGGCATGTTCAATAAAGCTCCAACGGTTTAAAGTTGATAAAAGAGACATGTTGCTTGGCGTGTCTTCTCCAACTCCATGAACTCTGACGAGTCCATGTGTAACAGGTAACATATGGTAAGCATCTCTTATCACGTAGCACTTTAGATGATAAAATTCCCCATTGCTCTTTTCCTAAAGCTTGATATTCATTATGTGACAAATACTTAATATCTCTAGCCATCTAACTGTTGGGAAGATAACTGTTCATTCAATCCCCAGCTGTTGCTATACAAATTTATAAACTTCATTATATTATTCTACATAAATCTTATTACTTCTTTCAGCTAAAATCTAGCTCAAACACATGGCCTAATCTGATTGGCTATCTTTTATCTCTCTCTATACAGAATATTCATGATATCTCTCATATCCAACTGCTGTCTGCCACAATCAGACCATATATTTCTCTGCTAGCTGCTAGAATAGAGCATTAAATACTCTTCTTGCTCACCAAGATTATGTTACAACACAATGAGACATTGACTAAATCTCTAAAACTTCTTTGACTATCAACCAATTTTTCTATTACTTGCTAAAAATGTGTTGTAATGAAACCTTGCACCAAAAACACAAACACCCAAAAAAGGGAAACATTTCTAGCTAAACCCCAGCAGTGTATTCAGCACTTGACACCTGGTTGGAAGTGATATCATTAGCCATTTAATGCTGAAATCCCAGCAGCCAACTGCTATACCCAAAATAGCAAGATACCCTTCAAAAAGATCTATGAAATGACCTCTCCAGCAGTTTGAAATGACCCAACTGACCTCATTGGCTCCTGCCCAAAGCAAACAGCTGTCTCATGATAGTTGTCACAACTTTTCCTGACAACTGTGACAACCTTTTCAGAACAGCTGTGATAGCTGACCTAGCAGCCTGAACATTACTGATTTTTCCTCATTTGGTTAAAACCAAAACCAACTATTGAAACTACCTTTCTCTTGCCAAAATACCTTCCTTTTCTATTGCTTTTTCCCTAGCAACTCTTACCCGAAATAGCAAGAATACCTTAAAACTAAACATACCATTCTCGGCTAAATCTTAAGATGGATTCTCTGAAGATTCATTACTGATTGGTACAAATTTTGGCTGAGATTATTTGCTAAAATACCCCCCTTAAACTCAGCTCTAAAGAGAACCCTTCATCAACACCTTAAGGGGGACACCAATGGAGAGGAAGAACTCTTTCATAAACTTCTCTCTCCCTCTAATCATCTTTTGAAGCTCTTAATGAAGTTCTGAACTTCTGAGTTTTTAGTTTCCAAATTCGGAACTAAACTCTTCAACCCTTAGCTCATAAATGCCATTCATAAGCCTTCATACAATCCCAACAGTAAATCCCAGCAGCTTTGCTAAACACACTACAATACTATTACTATCTTATACTCATTCTCTCACTCTCCATGTCCTGAAAATACATATATCTAGGCCTGTTCGTTGATCTACCGGCACTGACTGAAACCGGTCTGACCACACCGATCCGCCCCTCTCAGGGCTCCGCCGAAGGTTTCCGGCACGGTGGTCGGCGGCATCTCTTCAGTACCGACGTCAGACCGGTGCAGCCATCAGCGCCGAGATGTGCACACTGCCGTGAACCGAATCGAGCTGAGTATTTTTAATATATATATATATATATATATATATATATATATGGCGTGATCCGGGACTGGGAGCCAAAAAACGTTAACGTGCCGCCATAGATTTCAGTAGAGAAAAGATCTGAATGTGAGAGTTTGAGAGACGCAAGGAAGGAAAAAGAATAAAGAAGGAAGTCTTAGCCAAAAAAAAAAGGACAAACGGCGCTAGATGGAAAAAGATATAAGAAACGTAGGGTTTTTATGTTTTAACTCTAAAATATCAAAACGATGTCGTTTGAACCTGATATAAATCTAAATGTCAGTTCCAAAATGACATCGTTTGGTATCAGATTTAAAAAAAAAAAAAAAAAAATTACTGAACCAACATCGTTTCAATATAAACCCTAATATTACCCCCACCTCACTCCCTCTCTCTGTTCTCATTAGTTTTTCTCGCCCAAGCTCCTAAGTCCCAAAAACACTCCGCCTCTACTCTCTTTCTCCCCTCACTCCTCAAGCCTCAGCCTCTGTCACTCGTTGTCACCATAATCTGCTGCTTGATGTCGTTGTTAATTTGTTATTGGAGTTTCGCCCTCTCCGCGTCCCTTTTCTGTCATGGCTATTTAATGGTCCTCCTTGCAATGCTTTCTATGAGGTTTGTTCATGTATTTTGTTCTTGATAGTTTTTTTTTTTCCATCTTTTATTTCTTGGTTTAGTTTAGTATTTTTTTTTGTGATTTCAAATGAAATACTTTTTCTTAGTGAGATTGAGATTGTGAATTTGTTTGTATTTTGCTTTTTTTTTTTTTTTTTTTTCTTTGTGTTTGTTTTTTTTTTTGGGAATATTTAGGTTATTTAATGATTATGTTGTGGCTTGGGAGTGTTAACTACATTTTTTGGATCCTGAGAAAATTGAAGAATTCACCGAACTAACCGCACAGAACCGGTATTGTGCACCGCAACTTGTGTAGACCGGTTCTACACGTCCACTGGTGAGTTACGGTCAAGCACGAGGGGAAACCGCACGCTATTGGTGCGGTGCAAAAAACACTCCCATAACCGGCCGCACCACACCATGTACAGGCCTACATATATCTTGCTGCTTATATCTCTAAACATCTCTTTCTTCACTTCTCCTACACAGTCTCATACACACTTACTACACCATTACATATAACACACCGTAACTCACTAAGCTCCACCCTCATATTCTCTCACTCTAAAATTCTACTGTTTTGCTGCCCATAAACACATCTCAATACTCTTTTATGCCTATCTTACTGCTCCTATCTCTAAATACCTAAACACATCTATATCTTTTACCATCTCCACACTTCTTAAGAAACATCAAACACTCATACTAAAAACCCTTCTCGTGGAAGGCATGCACTTCTATTATTAAAGCCCTTCTCCTAGAAGGCACCAAGATCTCATATCAAAGCACTTTCTCTTAGAAGGCACAACTATTTCTTACAAAAGCCCTTCTCTTAGAAGGCATAAATTACATCTTACAAAAGCCCTTCCCACGGAAGGAAACACTATTCATAACTTCATAACAATTAAAAGAGCATTATCAAAGGGGAAACTCATTTAAGTGCATGAAAAGAGGAGCAAGCTTATTCAGCCCCTACACACAGTTGGGTATACTCTCTCTCCCTCTAGTTACACCCATTTTTCCACTTCAATCTTGAAGTCATCATGGCAAACTACCTCTCTACCGCTGGCATTCTACTGGAATCCTATCAACTCACTAATGCTACACAGCTGGGCTGCAAACCATCAGAGATAAGTGATTTTGCTTCCTTATCTTTAAATTTACATCGTTCAATACATAATTACTTTACATTTAAATACATATTACTTTATTACAACTACTATTACAACTATCAAGCAAGGCTTAAACTCATTGAAATGCATGATAGGAGGGCCAAGCTTGACTAGTCTCTACCGTTGATATTTTGCTGGAATCCTATCAGCTCACTAATGCTACATAGCTAGGCTGCAAACCATCAAAGATAAGAGGGGAAAGCTTGACTAGCTTCTATCGCAGGCATTCTGCTAGAATCCTATCAACTCAGTGATGCTATACAGCTGGAGTTACAAATCATATAAAGATAAGTGACTTTGCTTCCATATCTTTAAATCTACATCATTGACTCCATGCTTACTTCACCTTTAAATACAAATTACTTTATTTCAACTACTATTACAACTACTAATCAAAGCTATCATATCAAACACATATTACATATTTACTCAACCGTTGTCGTGATTCTTAGATTTTGGCCTTAATGATTTTGTAGGCTTAAAAATACGCCGATAGCCATTGGACCGCGTGACCCAATGTTGAGTTCCGGACGCAACTCTCCAAAAAGAACTCGGGCCTAGTAAGGTCATCCCTCCAATGGACCACACATGGCCAAGGAATTGAAAAAGGCCCCCGAACAAATATTTATGTTTTTTCAAAATATTTCTGAATGCTTTGAAAATTATTCTTCTTAATTTTCATATTTTATATTAAAAAAAAATTGTCATAGAATTGGTTTTTGAATATTATGTAGAATTGTTGTACTAATCTAGATTTCTAAGAGATAATTACAATATACTGCTAATTTTGCAATATTCTGTTTCTTAAGAGATAATTACAATATGCTGCTAATTTTGCAGCTCAAAAAGCATCAATAACTACAAGGCTCTTACTGCACTACATATATGTAAATGTACAGTTTGGGGTATCACACTAGCTTTAACTTGGCCAACAATATGTTTAAATTAAATAGGAAAATTATTTAACATTCATGAAGCAGTGTTTCATTATCTCATATAAATAATGCATAAATTTACTTAACAATCACTATTATTTGAAATGAGGAAACACGATTCCTAGAATACATAATAATTACTTTTTGTGTTGTTACTTGTGTATGGACGGGAATCATTCCTATGCGCACGTGCAAAACTTAGACTTGAAGTGTCCTAGATGGCTCAGATATTGACGAGTGCGCAAAACCAAATCTCAATCTGTGTTTGAAGAACAATACACTCTGCCAAAATACTGTTGGGAGTTACTATTGTTATGGGTGAGGCAAATAGGATATGTATTTTTTTTAAAGATAAGTTGCATGCATATCAATATCTTGGACTAAATTATGGTTCACATGTGGATTAAATTTAATAAATTCAAGCAAAAAAGAAAGAGAAAATCAAATATGCAACCAGTCAATCACTAAGAAAATATGCACAAGAACATATCAAAGTTACATACAAAGCCATCTAGTGTAAAAGTAAAAACCTCGTGACAAATCCAATTACTATAAATCAATATGAATATTATTATTAATTCTCCTTAATCACAATACTTACAAGCAAATTCCAGTTATTCTTCATAAATACTTACTAAAACTATCGTTTTTCTTCTTTTTACCCTTAAGTTAGAGTTCTCAATCAAAACTATTATATTCTTTTGTACAACAAATTAATTTTTCCAATTTCATTTAATTAAGCAGGCGATAGTGTAGAACTTGGGCTATTTTTTCTGATTACTATTGGATGGTGGTCCTACAAAATGCTAAAGGAGAGGAAGAATACTAAACGCAGAGAGAAGTTTTTCAAACGAAATGGTGGTATATTGTTACAACAATATTTATCTTCAAGTGAAGTCAATGTTGAAAAAATCAAGTTGTTTGATCCAAAAGATCTAGACAAGGCCATAGACCATTTTAATGTGAATAGAATACTTGGCCACGGAGGACAAGGCACTGTTTACAAAGGCATGTTGACTGATGGAAAAATTGTTGCGGTAGAAAGGTCTAAGGTAGTTGATGAAGGAAAAATTGAACAATTAGAGTGACAGAGGTAGAAAAAAAAAGTGGTCATAAATGAAATTATCATTCTTTCAAAAATAAACCACCGGAATGTGGTTAAGTAACTCAATTGCTATTTGGAGACAAAATTTCCTTTGCTAGTTTATGAATTCATTCCTAATGGAACTCTATCCCAATATCTTAGTGACCAAAATGAGGAGTTTCCACCAACGTGGGATATGTGCTTAAGAATTGCCAAAGAAGTTGCAAGAGCTCTTTTCTACGTACACTCATTAGCTTCCTTACCCATTTACCTTGAGATATTAAGTCTACAAATATACTCTTAGATGATAAGTATAGAGCAAAAGTAGCAGACTTTGGGACTGCAAGATCTATTGCTATTGATCAAACTCACCTAACCACCACTTTAGTACATGGCACTTTTGGATACTTGGACCCCAAGTATTTTCAAACAAATCAATTTACTGAAAAGAGTGATGTTTATAGTTTTGGTGTTGTGCTTGTTGAGCTCTTAACTGGAGAGAAAGCAGTCTCTTCAATAACGACACAAGAATTCAGAAGTTTATCTACATATTTCATTTATTCAATAGAGACAAATAGTTTATTTGATATTCTTGACGCTCAAATTGTAAATGAAGACAAAGGGGAACAGATGATTGCAGTGGCAAAACTGTCAAAAAGGTGCTTGAACTTAAAGGGGAAGAAAAGACCTACAATGAAAGAAGTTGCAATGCATGGAGTTAGAGGCAATTCAAATTTTCCAAAATGTTCAACAAAACTATGAAGAAGTTGATAGTGCTAGAAATGAAATGTATGAGTCATGGGATGCTGTTTCTACATCAACTATTTCAGATATGGATTTTGGCTTGGCCTCAACTTCAAATGCCCAATAATTATCTTATTCTGAATTAGATTAAACAAAAACCTTTTATTATAATATTTGTTAGTTTCCTCTTGTAGCCAATGTATAAGCGCTTTTGTTTCTATTTCAAAAGTAATTCCATCGATCATTTTTTAACTTACTTTAACCTTATCTACTGTCTTATAGTAGTCCAATAGAGTGGAAGTCTCCCATTTGGTTTTTTATGGATCCATTCTTATTGCATAAATCAAATATTTTAATTTCAATTAATTATGTGTGATAATCCCTTTGGATTCAAGTGAAAATAATCATGAGGATGCATGCATTGGATAATCTAGAACAGATAATTCTTTAAGGTAATGGACATAATCTAAATAATTTATAAATTGTCCTTAATACATGGAGGTCAATTATTTGTTTAAAATTCATAAATCATCCTCCATATTGTCTAACTCTAAAATGGCTAAACTTTATGTCCAAGATTGGAAGGAACAAAACAAACTTGTCCAAAATACAAAACGGGACTTCAAGTCCAAGAGCCACCCTCACATTTGAATCAAGTGTGGATTGTCCATAAGGACTCTTGGTAAGTTACACTACTTTCGCATGAGTTCACCAATTTTTCTCCATTATTCTTAGTATTCTGCCACATTAGAGTTATGACACAAAAATTTTGGCCGCATATTTTGATCTCTTTGAAGATAACATTCAACACTTGTAAACAATCCGTGCAAATCAACTCCAAATGAAAATGCATACCATAGTCAAAGTGGGCCTAAAAAAAAATCCATTGAAAGCCATAATTGAAAATCATACCCCAGTCAAAGTGGACCCCCCCCCCCCCCCCCCCCCAAAAAAAAAAAAAAAAAAAAGACTGACTCAAGCCATAATAATTAATAAGAAAGGTTAACTGATGTCCTAAGAACATTAATTTAGAATATATTTTTAGAAAATTTTATGAAAAAAGAAAATAGTAATTAATTTTTTTATGACTCTTTATATTTTTCATAAAAGTGATGTCAAAACTTTTCTAAAATTGTTTATTAATAATTATCCTAAAAGCACTTGTTAGTATGACCCTTAATTTATTAAACCTATAGGTTGGGTTCATGCAAGGGCAGCTCTACACTGATGCCAGTGTGTTCACAAGACCACCTTGACCTAGAAAAAATAATTATTATATATAAATTTTTAAGAAAAATTTATGATTTTTTTACCTTTAAAAAAGTTTTGTGACCACCTTAAATTTTTCTAGGCCCAACATAAATAAACCTTGGAAAAAGTTTGGTAACAAACTTAGTTGCAGATTAAGATTATAACTTCACTTAATTTTTTATTATTTTTTTTTTATTGAATGTGAATTTTGACAAATCTAGCGTTGGATTACATTTTCTTTTTATATCCTTCATGTTTGCATAATATCGATACAATCAAAGATTAATAACTATGTCATCAATCAAATGTTTAAATTTTGAGCTTTTATAGTCTAAACTTATACATAAAAAATAATTTTATGGATGGAATGATAAGTAATATCTGATTAAAATGAAATTTGACTTGTGTTTTAAAAATATAAAGAACATATAGTTCAATTGTTAGATTTTCAAAATATGTGATCATGTTAATTTGTTTAGTGAGAAAACTAAGTTTATAGCCAAACTTTGTTCTTAAATTTAGACCCCCTTACCAATATTAGGCATTTACAAACAAAAGGAAAAACCTAAGAAAATATTTATTGAACTAAAATTTTGAAAGAGATGTAGCTTGTACACGTGCATCCGAGGCAAATCCTTTTTTTTTTTTTTTTTTTTTTTTTTTCGATTTGGGCTGATTCAGTCCAAAACGGGCCGAAATAGCCCCAATTCAGTCCGATTTTGTCCGAATAAGAAGAGGAAGAAGAAGGATCTGCTACCAAAAGATTTGTGAGAAAAAAAAAAGGGGAATGAGAAGACGAAAGATCCGCTACCAAATGATTTGTGAGGAAAGAAGAAGAAGAAGAAGAAGATGTGGAGATGTGGTGGATGAAGCTCAAGTGCTGGCTACTACCATCGAGAGACTCTCCGCTCTGGAACTTTCAAAAAGGAAAAGTTTGATGACAGATGACTGTAGACTTTCAAATACAGCCTTGGAATGTGATATTAATAAAGCAATGCACGCGGGTAGTGGTGGGACTTGGCAATGGAGCTTCTTGGAAGCTTCCTTGTTTATAAATATCCCAACACATTTGTTTATTTATAATAAAACCCCCAAATTTGAATATCTTTATTATGATTTTTTTTAACATTATATTAAATCCAACAATTTATATCATTTAGCTTAATAATGGCCAAATAATTTGATAATTGTATCAATTTAAATAATTACTTATCATTTAAAAATAATATTATTTTGCAAAATTTACCCCCTAAATATCAGCTATAAATATTTGTACGGGGCTAGGCCCCTGGCCTCACAGGCCTTGGGCCTAAGCCTCGCGGCGCATTATATGACCCTGTCCCCATTCTTGGACCTTTAGCCTCGACTCGGACACCTCAGGGCCTAATTTGGGCCTAAGAGCTGAAATAAGACTGTGCTAGCTTGAATACCTTAAGCAAACCCCTCCCGATCATCTCTAACCTAGTTGGGAGCGTTATTGCTCGGAGACACCCTGTACTCGACTGCCTAGTAGTGCCTTTGAGAACATTGTTGTCGAGCGGGATTTTGGAGGTGGGAATCAGTTCCAATGCCATTACCACCTTTCCCGACAGAACATCCACTTTGAGATGATGAAGTTGGACCCCCATTCGCACTAGTAAGGGGGACTAATCATAACACCTCCACTTATCTTAGCCTATAAATAGGAGAAGAGAATGAGGAAAGGGGATTGGCAATTCTGGAGAGAACACTGAGAGAAAAGAGCAATCACTCCAAGAGAGAAAGGGAGTGACTTTGTGAGGTAAAGAGAAGGGTTTGAAGAAACAGGAGTGTACTTGGGTCTCCGAGCATAGGACCACCCATAGTAGGAAACCCAAAACTCACAATACAAATAGATTGTGAGCCCAAGTAGAGGTTGAACCCAATAGCCATATTTTGGGTATGCACAATTGGCGTCGTCTGTGGGAATCTCCTATGAAGTTGTGGTTTTATCAGGACGTGTGCGGGAATATGTCTGGAGGTCAATTAGGGAGTTATGCTGAAAGTGGCTCTAGGAGGTCTTCTTAGGGATCCACCTAGCGGGAAAGAAGGCAGAAGGGATGTGAAGATAGGGAGTATGAGGAGGAAGGGCAGTCTGGCCTTGGAGAAAGGTCGTTTCAAGCGTATCGGACAATGTCCGGTGCTTCGAGGCATAATCGTTTCGACAGAAGGGATGAAGAGCTCAAGCGAAGGGACGAGGAACTTGAACGTCTATGTAGGTTGGTGAGGGATTTGGAATTGGAAGCGAGAGGTAGGCGTCGGAGAAAGGACCATGAGGAGAGAGGAGAAGGGTCGGCTAGTGTGGGAGGTCATTATGGAGCAGGGTCCCACTAATCTAGATCCTATCGACACTAGGATTGCTCGCGGGAATATGCAGACTGGGACTCGATTTCCTTGGAGGAGCGACGACCCCAAAATGTTGCCATGGGCGCTATGAGCCGCGCATTGCACCAAGTTGCCCGATCACCATTCTCAAGGGACATTGAAGGGGCCCCTATGCCGAGTAGATTTACACGGCCGTCGTTCAATTCTTATGATGGAAAGATGGACCCGGTAGAACACGTAAGCCATTATATTCAAATGATGTCTTTGCACACTCATAATGATGCACTGATGTGTAAGGTGTTTCCTTCAATTCTTGGTCCTATTGCTTTGAGGTGGTTCAATGGGTTAAGGAAAGGCTCGATCCACAGTTTTTTGGAGTTGATTCAATAGTTTGGTGTCCGGTTCATGACTTGCAGCCGAATTTCGCAGCCTATGGATGTGCTACTATCAATGAAAATGGTGCTGGGGAAACCCTCCGCAGCTACGCTAACCAGTACCGAGAGTTGTACAACGAGATTGGTGGGGTAACAAAAAAATCGCGGCGAGTACTTTTCAGTTGGGATTGCCCGAGGATTCCGAATTGCAAGACTCGTTGACAAGGAGACCTCCTGAGGATATGAGGCAGTTGATGAGGCGTATTGAAGAATATAAATGGTTAAAGGATAACCAGTTGCAGAGTAAAGGTAAGGCCCCGGTCATAAATCATCCTCGGCATAGTGGTTTTCAAGCAAGACACCAGAAAGATTTGAGGATCCAGGGGCTAGGCCCACAAATGAGGGAGCTGAATGTGACATTCAAGGAGCCGGTGCATAGGATCGTGGATTGGATTAAAAATAAGCCATATTTTCGGTGGCCAAACAAGGTGAGGGGAGAACCGTCCAGGAGAAATCATAACCTATATTGTACTTACCATAAAGATAAGGGGCATACCACCGGGGAACTTGGGACTTGGGGACTTCTTTTGAAGCTGGCCCCTTGTTCCTTGCGGCTATGAGCTCTTTTAGGCTCTTCTTCGTAAGTGCTGTTTGTACGGGAAATCACAAGAATCGGGGCGTGAACACCAAAGTACCTATTAGGCTCGTCCTTGGCGTCCTAGATGTGAACTACAATAGCCCCTGGATTCTCCTTTTCTTCAAAGTGAAATTTGTCTATCTCCTCCTCGAGTGATAGGCGTGAAAAGGCAATCTCCTCCCCTAGTGAGGTTGCTGCTTTTGCTTTAGGCAAAATCCGTTGAAGTGGCAGTATGATCGGTGGAAGATCTTCTTGGGCTAAGAAATTAGGGAGTGACACGTCAATCTGAGCCAGCCACGGGTCACCTGCTTTTATGGCATGTCCTATTTCTTGATATATCTTTGAGATGGGCTCGAAGTCCAAGATCAAATGGACGGCTCGCAACTGCCTATCCTCACTTACAAAGATCTCGAACCTCAGCAAATAGTTGAGAGCTACAACATTGGTCAAACTGAGCATGGGCACTACGTGCCTTTTGTCTGCAAAAGTAGCCGAGGAGCAAAACATAGTTAGAAAGTTAAAATCTGTCATCAAAGAAAGCAAAACGAAAGAGAAATAATAACATAGTTAGGGTCAAAAGATCTAAATCTCTTGCTAAGGAACCTAACTCTGAGGTATCCCACTTAGCTCTCCTTTTTGGACGGGGCAGTGAAGACCATCATGCCACGCTTCCGAAGCTATCAAATAGTCGTTTTTCATACCTTATTAGATTTGGGGAGGCATGAGATGAGCCTAACAATAGGCGATCTGGACTTAAGGTAAAACCCCGCGTCAGCGCGTGAGTGGCACTCGTACATATGGACCACATTATGCCAAGTAAGCCCCAAACCCAGATACACATTTAGAGCATCGACGCTGCCTAAGACCCTAAAAAGGATGGGTGTGCACTGATGAGGACACAACCTATGGTTAATAAGGTAGTCTTGGGTTATTCTACCCATAGAGAATGCAATTCCCCCTTCTATAAAAGCTATCATGGGAATGATGACTTCTCCCTCTTCTCTATGTGTTAATAGTTGGTTTGGAGCACAGTACCGCAGAGCAACTTCTTGTGGCATGTGATATCTGGCCTTAAAGGCCTCTATTTTAGCAAGGGAGTCTACAAGGTGCTTAAACCTACCCATTTGGACAAACTACAAGGAAACAAATGAAGTTTCAAGGGAAAGAATATGAATTGGAAGGCCGAGGAGACCAGTCAAGAAGAAATGGACCTAGGAAAAGAAGAAACTTACGGAAATTAACACTTGTGATGCCTCTGGCGCTTTTCAAAGGTTTAAATTTTAAAGGAAAGGATCAGGAAATCTTGAAGATTTAGGAAGTCTTGAAGGTTTGAGAGCTAGGAGTGTCTGGAGAGCTTGAAGACTTGTGAGAATGAAGGAAAATGATTTCCCCAGGTGCCTTATATAAGGGGTGCAATTAAGTGGGAGTTATCCCACCCAAAATTCAAGGAGAAATGTCAACTGTAGGATCTGCGTCTCACCATTGGATGCGGGGAACAAAGTGCCGCCTGGAGCAATTAATGATGCGTCGCGGGCTTCGAAACGTCAGTAATGGTTATAAGGCGCACGAAACGGTACTCCCACACGTGTAAACCAAGGAAATGAATGGTCTTGATTCTTAAAAATCAAAACCCCACTTTTCTCCTTGGATGAGAGGGGAAAAAACCGGAGTTTTGAGGGGCTATTGTAAGGTTAAGGGCCCAAATTTGTATATTGGGCCTTGGGCCTTGGCCGAGGACGTTGGTCGGTCTAAGGACGGATATGCAGTAGCGAGGGTGTTAAGCTCAGAATCCCATAAGTAAGATGCAAGTAGAAAGGTTGGGAAGGTGGTCCGAGGAGGAGTATCTCCTCAGATGAACAAAGCACAGATCAAAGGTATATCTTGTTGATTAGAGTGGCCTTCCATGAGGTTCTACTGATAGGGACGTGTATTATAACGTATAAGAGGGATGGAGGCTCAGAGGTATCTAGGAAAAAGCTGCTGCCACCACATTGAATGCTCTGCAGCTAACTTTTTGGTTGCATTTATGTGGAGAAGACCCCTGAATAGTGCTGTCTAGGCTATCCTAACTCACAGAAGGCTAGAGAGGGTGTCCGATGGGACAAGCACTCAAGTAATAGCTTGGATGATCAACAAATGGAGGGCCAAGATCAATCAAGGGGGGATATATAAAATAAGGAACCCTTGTGAAAAAGGGAATCAGAAAACTAAGAGAAAAAGACTGTAGCATCAAGAACTAATCCTGTAATCCAACTCGGGAGAAATATATATAAGAACAGACCTCCTCGAACTTTGCCAAAGACGATTTCCTTTATTATAAACTTGTTTATTTTCATTCTCTTGCCATCTGAATCTATTTTGGTGTTCGTCTAATTTATCAAAGCCTAATTTTTCCAACCCATTGTCTACAAATTCATTGTTTTAGGCTTTTTAGGCCTGAGTCCATTATCCTTTGGGCTAAGGACCCAAATCAGGTTCTTACACTTACCTTAGAACATTAACAAATCAACAATTCTAAAAATATGTGATTTTAACACATCAAAAAGCTAATTTATTATTTTAGTACACCGTTTCACAATACACAATATGTCACATCTTCTATTCTTTAGTTCAATATATTAAAATAATATATACACATATTGAAATAAAGTATAAAAAAAATTAAAAACTCCAACAATATAAAAAAATACAAAATAAAAAACCCATATAACACCACTGCCACCACCACCCACAACCCACACCCACCACTATTACAAACCCACCCTACCAATTAAAACCAACCAAACACCACCAACAAGCAAAATCAACCAACCAACACTGACCATCTTAACCCCAACTCAAAATCAACCTAACCACCACCGGCCTTCATAAACACAACCACCAAAATCAACCCACGCCAACCATGGAGAGGGAGAGAGAGAGAGAGAGAGAGAGAGAGAGAGAGAGAGAGAAGAATTGATTAAAATGAGTAAAACAATTTTTACATCTACCATTCTGCCATACTGTTCTATTATTAGAATGGTATTGTAGATGAATGCCAAATGTTTTAGAATTTGAAACATGTAATGTAGATGTTTTTTTTGTGTTTGGTATGCCAAATGCTAAAGCCACATGATGCTAATGCTCTTCGTACCCTCGCAACTTAAATTTAAGGTTAAAATCGAATATACGTAAGTGACCTATCACATGATAAAAATTTGGATGATTGGTGATAATTCTGTTCACTTTATTTACAATCCATGCACTGTCAATGACCTAACACATGAAAGAAGCACAAGCAGGGATGGTACCCACACACTCATCACCAAATGAAAAACAGTGTCAATCCATAGTCTAATATCCACACTATCAAATATTGCATTGCCCATTCTAAAAACTCACCTTTTCAGCCCAAAAGGCATGTTTCAAATTGGTACCAAATGGCCAAAGCTGATTTCTTAGTATCATTTAGTGATTTAATTTTTATTTTTTTTTACTTCGAATAAGTCCTACCAAACAAGCAATTACATTAGTTAGAAATCGCCTATTTATTGGCCTATATATCTCACAGTCCTATTGAGTAAGAACTGAGAAATGTAAGAATGATGTAGTCCTTCATTTTATGTTGGTTGGAGGGTCTAATCTACTTTATTCAAACAAGGCTAATTTGTGTTTCCTATGTGCATAGCTCACCTATCCTGCGATTTCTCATATTTCTGCAGCATTCATGCCTCGTATGCCATTTCATCTATAGGATAATAGAGAAGAAGACTGGAAACGTCAAAATAAAGTTGTGATAGTAAAAAATTGTGGTCAAGCATATGATTTCACATTGGTATTATGCAGCTATAAGCCTATAACTTCCCAAAGAAGAAAATTTTCATTGTTGATTGAAATCATGATTCAAGACAAGACAAGTATCTCAGTATTTACACACATGACATCACATATTATTATTTGCAAAAGGTGAAAGCTAGTCAAGCATAAAGAGTTTTGAATTTGAAGTGTCTTTGATAGCAAAGGCAGTGTTACTGAGTGACTGCAACAAAGACAGATTTTTTCACCTTCCATCTCCAATTATGCCACCAAACATGGTTTCAGTAACATTTACAGGAGAAGGCAATGGATCACCGAGTTGGCTAAGTTTAGTGTTATCCTCATGATGCTTTCTATCTTCTTCACTCAAAAAGTTGCTTGTTATATCTTTGAAATTCCAATCAGTTAAATAACTCGGCTTTGATGTAACAATGCCTAACTCAATATCTCCTACAAGCATGGCCACAACACGGGACATTGGTGGCCTCATGTTTGGTGATGCCTGTGTGCACATCAAAGACACTGCTATCACTCGAGCAGCTTCATTTTCATCAAATTTTGATAATGTGGGATCTACCAAACTTAAACTCTGATTAATTTCATGTAGAGTCCATGCCTAGTGATTCATGACAAGGAGAGCAAATAAGAATTTTCTTTTTAATGCAATAAATTAAGAAATGGAAAAAGAGAGAAAAACTTCCTTTCCCATACCCATTCAAGGAGATAAATTTTTTCAGTGTCCAAGCTATTGTCTGAGTTTGGTCTCCCACTTAGGATCTCCAAAGCAACAACACCAAAACTGAAAACATCAGCCTTCTCCGTCAGGTGCCCACGCATCGCATATTCCGGTGCCAAATAGCCTCTGCAAGATTTAAAATTAATATGCAAGTTTATTTAAAACTGTCAATTTATCTTATCATGTTAAATTTCCATAGGTAAATTTTTTACCATTAATTAAAAAAAAAAAAAAAAAAAAAAAAAAAAAAACTCCAATAGCATCCTCAAGTGTGTAATAGTTATTGATCATTCTTCAAATGAATCTAGTGATTATTGATTGACTGTTAGATACTTATATAAGGATCTACATCTTACACTATATTATGCATCTTGGTACAATATAAAATAGGCATTAAAGACAATGGCTTTGAGAAAGTGGATAAGGAATTTACATGGTCCCTGCAACTCGGGTGCTGATGTGGGTTTTAGTGTCATCATAAAGCTTTGCCAATCCAAAATCTGATATTTTCGGGCATAGATTTCCATCAATCAAAATATTGCTAGCCTTCACATCTCGATGTACAATCCTTGGCCTTGACTCTTCATGGAGATAAGCAAGTCCTCTTGCAGTTCCCAAGCAAACACTGAAGCGGGTAGGCCAATCAAGATGCAACTTACTTTTTCCTGCATTAGTAGTAGCTCCCATCTAATTAGACTAAGAGTCATCAATCAAATGCCAAATCCTTATTCAAGAGTTATTTGAGTGCAATGATACAAAGCTTCCCATATGGATATGTTAAGAGAACATTAGAGTTTGGAAAAATCAGATTATGTCTTAGGGTAAAAAAACATATTGTCATATGAGATTTGGGCTACTTCAAATTATTTGGCATTGGTCCAAAACGTAATTGACAATGCTTAATGACATAACAACATTGCCTTAGTCCCAAAACTTGGGGGTTGGTTATAGATCCTCCACAGATTAATCAAGATAGGCTCATGTATTCACTTCTGTCATTCTATCTTATCTAAAATCATACTCTTTGTTACTTCCTTAATTGACATGTTTTTTTTACTACTTCAAGCAATATTAATGAGAATATTAATCACACTCCTTTGCACATAACTAAACCATCTCAAGTGACTCCCTCTCATCTTTTCCTCTATTTTAAAGCAAATTTCTTCATTTTAAATACCATTTTTCTTTTTATTTTCAATTATTCATCTTAATATTCTCATTTAAACTACAATAATTTTATGAACATGTTATTTCTTAATATCCTAACATTTAGTACCACGAATCATAGTTTGTATTATAATAGTCTTATAAAAATTTTCCTTTAACTTAATAAGTACTCTACGATCACACAATTTTTCTAATGCGCTTCTCCACTTCCTTCACCTTGCTTTCATATATCCTATGATTCATGTCATCTTCAAACTCTCCACCCTTATGAATTGTGGATCTAAGATATCAAAGGCACTAACTCTTTGGTATCTCTTGACCCTCAAGTCTTAGAACTTATGAATTTTATTTATATTGTTACCAAACAAACATTCTATGTACTTCAATTTTTTTTGATAGGTTGTACTTTACTTCAATTTTTCTTAATAGAAATCCTTTATATCTATGTAAGGTTGAATTTATTCAATCATTTGTTGGTTTTATTTCGTGCCAAATTTGCTTGTAATTTAGTAATTAGATACCCTATATTTAGGTGGGAATTATGTAAGGATAGTGTACGAGAGAGTGTGAAGAAATCTCAAGAGTGTGCAATTCAAGGGAGTCTCGTGACTGGCTCTCGCGATTGGCTCGCGACTGGTAAGTCACTAGAATGGCACACGTGTGAAGCATGCAGGGGGAGCTGAAGGGTCACGCCAGCTGGAGTACTACAGGAAAAAACTTCCAATTTGGCAAGGCAGTTAGCTCGTGACTCAAACTCGCAACTCGTTCCAGTCGCAAGCTTGAGTCGCCAGAATGCCCTGTTTGTTAGAAACCTTACTTTTCGCATTCCTCATACACACCGCTATAAATACCCTTATACCCACGAAATGTAGAGAGCTTCCAGAGAGAATTTTGAGAGATAAACCCTAAAGAAAAACAAGATTGACTCATCCACAATCTTCATTTTTTGATTTTCCAAATTTCTCTACTCTCACCCTCTCCATTGACATATCCTTGAGAGGTACATTTAGCCAAGTCTTTATCTCATCATATCCATATCAATGAAGAGGTATTTTGGTGCTTAGGAAGCAGTTCAAAAGGGACCAATTCATTTGGTTGATGCAATAGGCGATTGCGGGATCCGGTAAACTAGAGAAGACAAGGTTCAGCGTAATCCTGTTGGAGCAAGAAGCTTGGAGGGCTTAGGTGCACTGGGTAGATTAGGCTTGGAGGGTCTTCTGCTATTCATGTATCCCAACTTTATTCTCTAGTGGATTATTGACCGCTTGGAGAGCGGCGGAGAGGTTTTTCGTTGAGTACTTCGGTTTCCTCTTTGATAACACATCATTGTATTATCTTTGTGTTTACATCTCTGTTCCCTTACTCTTTACCATTTAATTGCTGTTGTGTTTGTGATTAATTATGGCTTAGAGTGTTTTACCAATTTGGGTTTAGCTTATATTCATATCCCGCACATATATTGTTTGATTATAAGCTTGTGTTGGTTATTTTAAATTTTGGGGGGGGGGGGGGGTTCTAAACGTTCATTGGTTTTTTACACACTAATTGAACTTTCAATTGGTATCAAAGCAGGTACACTTGTTTGGTGTCATTACCTAAGTGTGGTCCTTGACCCCTTGTGTTTATTGCCATAGATAGTGCTTTGTATGCTTCTATGGATGATTGTAAGTGTAACATGCCATGTGTTTATGATAATGCCTCTATGAGTGTTAATCCTCATAATTGTGATGACATGTTACTTGAATCTATGAGTGTTGTTGATATTCCAAACATCAAACTCTTGAAGAAAAAGGCTAAGAAGTTTCATAAGAATTTGAGCAAGTTCATCGGCGAAAAGGAAGATTTGGTTGCTAAGCTCAATGAATTCAATAAATTGGTTGAAAAGTATAAGAAACTTGCTAAAAATTCTCTTGAAAACTAAAGGAGTTTGAATGTTTGAATGTGGACTTGGATGCTAAACTTGTTTTGTCTAACAAACTTGTTAACGAGCTAAAATGTGAAATGAATCTCTTAAGATGCATGCCAAGTGTTTAATTGTTGAACCTATGCTAAAAAGGATGAAAATATTTGTTGTAATCATGTTGTGGTACATGATTTTGTGCCTATTGTATGTTCTACCTCAAATGACAAATTGGTGTACATTCCTCCACATAAAGAAATCAAAAGGTGGAGAGAAAGACTGGTTAAGTCAAAACCTTTGTTTAGGTCTCAACCTAAGGTTTTGGATGGATCTAAGTTTGTTCCAACTTGTCACCATTGTGGTGTGATTGGTCATATAAGATCTCAATGTTATAAGTTGAAGAGAGAACAAAACCATGCTACTAGATCCTTCCCTAAAAAGTCTAGTGGACCTAAACACATTGTTTGTCACTATTGTGGCGCTTTTGGTCATCTAAGGCCTCATTGCTCTAAGTTTCATGCTCTTAAAAGAATCAAAAGAAAAGAGAAACTTGAGCTTCTTGGAAGTTGTGCTAAAAAGAGTAAACCGAATTTGAGTGAAAATAACATGCTGTTAAAGAAAGTGTTTAATGCTCTTAACTCCTTTTCTATGTGCATCTCCAATTCTCATTCTTCCAACCCTCGTCTCACTTCTCATGAGACACTCATTCCAAACAATCGTTCCGTTTGGATGAGGAAGGGTTCTTATGGTTGAGTTTTTGCTCTTTTGGTCCTTGATCTAATTCTTTCGATCTTTGTAAGATCCTTCATGCATTGAATGTCATATCTTCATGCATTTTGTGCATCTTGCATTTATTCATATGCATTGTTTTTGTTTTGATCTTATTTTTATGTTTTACTTTTGTGTGAGTAAAAAATTTAAAACCACATAAAAAGTGAAAAAATCAAAAAGTTTGATCATATATGTTTGAGCACATATCACATGTGTGTTTGGCATAGTACCTTCGTATAAATGGCTTAGTGCATTTATATGCTTAGCTTGTTATGTATGCACATCTATCTTTATGAGAAAAATCTTGACATCTATGTGTGATTGTTGTAAATCGATTTTCAAGCTTGTCATGAATGATTAATCAATAGTCTTGTTGGTTTGATACATACATAGACTTATGTCTATATCTCTTATCACTCATTTATTTTGCTTAAAAGCTCAACCATATCAAATCTCGAAAGAGATAATGAGCTGCAAAGTCGTTGTACATACTAGTATTTGACTAGAAAAAGGGGGGAAAGCGACTTGTATTGAAAATGAATGGTGCCCAAAAGCCAAAGGCTTGTTCATCAAATTGAAATATAAAAAATTTCAAGCATCGATCTCAAAAAGAGATGTAAAGATAAAAAATGATCAAATGTTGTGAATTGTAAAGAAGTCAAATGAAAAGCTTCAAAGATATGTAATCATTTCTTGTGGAGGTCATATATGTTTATTTCTATAATTGAGATAGACCACTTGACTTAGTACTAGTTGTGTATGACTTTGATTGAATTGATCATTGAAGTTTCACTCTAGACTAAGGACTATTTCACTTTTGATATTCACACACAACACACATGCCTAATGCTCAATGAATGTCTTATTCATTTGTTTGATTGTACTTGATTAAATGTATTGTATGTGGGCTCAACTACATGTTTGATCAAACTAAAAAGATTTTTGATCATTTTATATGTATTTGGAAGTGATTTTTTATCACTCTTTGTGTTCATGTTTTATGCTTACTTTGTTTTTCATTATTTTAAACATGTTTTGTGTTGAAAAACAGGTGTCAGAGTTTTTCGCGACTCACTCGCGACTCGTTGGTCGCACAACGCAAGTCGCAAGTTCATCCAGAAGCTTTCGCGACTCATTTGCGACTTGCGACAATTTTTGCGACTCATCTTGCAACTTGCCAGTCGTGAAACGCCTAGAAACAGCTTTTTAAAGTGCTTTTCGTGGGAAACCTGTTGTAAACCTCTCACATCCTCTCTTAAACCCCTCTTTCAATATTTTTACATCAAAACCCAATCAATTTGAATGATTTTTCATTCCATTAACATCTCTAAGGTAATTTTAAACTTTTTTCATTGATTTGGATCCTTAGATTATGTTTTGGAGAGTGTTGTGCTCTTGGTTGGAATTTTCATTGTAGGGGTTGGGAAAACTTATTTTTTTTGTCAAATTTTTGTATGGGATTGATTTCTTTTGATGATTTGCTTTGATGCTTTACATGTATTAAGGGTGGATTTCATGATGTTCATGCATTGTTTTATATTGTTGTTCATAGTGTGCACGTTAGGTGTTTGATAAAATGCCTCTTAGGCATTTTCTCACTTGTTTGGACTCCGATGAAAACCAAACTTTAGGGTTCCTCATGTTTCCTCATTAGGAACGTGTTTGGTTCATTGGTTGTGTATTTAACACACCTTACCCCACATGTGCATTTTCCATGCTTTGGTCATGCATTGCACATAACTACCTTTTGCACACACCTTTGCTACCCTTGTCATGCATTGGTCTATACCTTGTTTCCTCATCCTAGCATGTCATGTTTACTTTATGCTTTGTAGCACTTTGTTTTGTCTTAGGTTTGAGCTTCATTTTCTCATTCATCTCGCACCTCTCATGCATCGTTATCATTATTCGTATGTCATCTCTTGCCCTCGTTTCTCCTTGACCCTTTGTCTATTCATGACAAAAAGGGGAGAGTATACCGAAGAGTTTTGTCATTTCTATATGACTCTTGTGCACATTCTTAGGGGGAGAAATTCTATTTCTTGTGCACATTTGTAGGGGAAGAGATATTCCATAAGGGAGATGCATATACCAAGGGGGAAAAGACTTTGTATTAATAAGAAAACTTTGTTTTGTTTGTTTTTCTTTATGTTTGTTTTCTTGTTTGCTTTATGGTGCTTTGAGCTATGTTTAGTATCTATGTTTTGTTGTTCTCATTGCATCGTGTTTGTGTGTTGGACATGCATACATCCTTATGCTATTGTGCTTCATTGAATGCATTGAATGCATGTTCGGATGATCTTTTACTTTGCTATGTGATCATTGTAGTCATTTCTTTATGACTGTTTTGGTGTATGGTCAAGTTGCTCATATATTTTACATCATGTTTACTTGATCGCAATTTACTTGTTACATTATACTTGTCCTTTTATTACTTGCTTTACCTTGAGGGTCTAATGTGTTTTGTGCAAGTGTTTCAGGTTACAGGTATATGTGTTCCAAGTTCATCATGGCTCCTATGATTCATGATAGGCGGAGTGATATGATAGGAGGAGAAAGAGAGAAAGAGCTTTGTGTTATATTAACTATGTTTTTGCTTTACTCATAGTTCATGATTATGTGTAACTGTTTAAACTATGCTTTATTTATGTACCCATGCTTATGTAGTTTAGTACTTTTAGTTAATGTCATATATTTTTTTTAGTACATCACTCTTGTGCCCTTGTTGGATTTTATATCCTTGATACAATTACCTTGTGTTTTTGTATCGGTTAAGTGTTGGACATGCAAATGATACTTTGCATTGAGCTTATTAGCTTGCATGTTCGGATGTTCATTCCTTGTGTGAATGATCATTGTGATCACTATTTATAATGATTGTTCATGTTTGGTCAAGCCATGCTTTATTGCTTTCTTGCTTGATCACATTGTGCTTGCTTCATATGCATTTCAAGATTTCTGCTTACAATGATCATCTTGTATTGTTGTTTTCAGGAAATACTTGTTCGTATGGTTCAAGAGCTTCACAGGTTCTAGAGTTAGGTGTGAGTGAGTTTTGGCAACTATTCTCAACTCACATGTTAAATTTAGAGTTTGTTTTAGGGTTTTGTCACGGAATAGCCAAAGGGAGAGATTGTAAGGTTGAATTTATTCAATCATTTGGTGGAAATTTTGTGCCAAATTTGCTTGTAATTTAGCAATTAGATACCTTGTATTTAGGTGGGAATTATGTAAGGGTAGTGTGTGAGAGAGTGTGAAGAAATCTCAAAGTGTGCAATTCAAGGGAGTCTCATTGGATCTCACACTGGTTCACGAGTGGCAAGTCGCCAAAATGGCACACGTGTGAAGTATGTAGGGGGAGCTGAAGGGTCATGCCAGCTGGAGCACTACAGGACAAAACTTCCAGTCTGGTTAGGCAGTTAGCTCGCAACTTGTTCCAGTTTAGAGCTTGAGTCGCCAGAATGCCCTGTTTGTTAGAAACCTGACTTTTCGCATTCCTCATACACACCACTATAAATACCCTTATACCCATGAAATGTAGAGAGCTTACAGAGAGAATTTTGAGAGAGAAACCCTAGAAAAAAAACAAGATTGACTCATCCACAATTTTCATCATTTGATTCTCCAAATTCCTCTATTCTCACCCTCTCCATTGACATATCCTTGAGAGGTGCATTTAGTCAAATCCTTATCTCACCATATCTATATCAATGAGGAGGTATTTTGGTGATTGGGAAGTAGTTCAAAAGGGACCAATTCATTTAGTTGATGCAATGGGCGATTGCGGGATCCGGTAAGCTAGAGAAGACAATGTTCGGCGTAACCCTGTTGGAGCAAGAAGCTTGAAGGGCTTAGGTGTACTGGGTAGATTAGGCTTGGAAGGTCTTCTGCTATTCATGTATCCCAACTTTATTCTCTAGT
This sequence comes from Quercus aquifolioides, assembly GCA_019022515.1. NCBI lineage: Eukaryota > Viridiplantae > Streptophyta > Magnoliopsida > Fagales > Fagaceae > Quercus > Quercus aquifolioides. The sequence goes on along the minus strand of JAFHAW010000130.1, from coordinate 862 downwards.
GGATTATTGACCGCTTGGAGGGCGGCGGAGAGGTTTTTTGCCGAGTACTTCGGTTTTCTCTTCGATAACACATCACCATTTTATCTTTGTATTTGCATCTCTCTTCCCTTACTCTTTACCATTTAATTGCTGCTGTGTTTGTGATTAATTATGGCTTAAAGTGTTTTACCAATTTGGGTCTAGCTTATATTTATATTTCGCACATATATTGTTTGATTATAAGCTTGTGTTGGTTATTTTAAATTGGTGGGGTCTAAACGTTCATTGGTGTTTTACATACTAATTGAACTTTCATTCTAAAACATCTCTTTAAATTTCTAATTTGACATTGATTCCGCATTTAGTTCATCCACTAAAACTATATCATTTGCAAAAGCATAAATCAGAGGATTTCATGTTGAATTGATTTGGTGAACTCCTATAGCCAACACAAAGAGATATGGATTTAATAGTTATCCTTGTTGCAAACCTATAAGGATAGGAAACTTACTTGTGATGTCTTTCTTTGTTCTCTTTCTAGTTACAACTTTGTCATATATATCCTTAGTCAACTTAATATACATAAAAGTAACTCTTTTTTTCCCTTAAGAATCACCACATAAACTCTTCAAATAACCTATCATATGATTTCTCTAGGTCAATAAAACCTATATGGGGATCTTTACTGACTTCTTTATATCTTTCCTTTAGATGTTTATGTAAGAAAATAGTAGGCATAAAACCATATTGATTCTCTAATATTGTTGTTTCGTGACTTAATCTATATTTAATCACACTCTCCTGAATTTTTTGCAACCACCAAAAGAAAAGCACCACTCACATCTGTGTTATGCCCCAAAAGGGCTAGTGTAGTCACAATTGA